>PVIW01010931.1:0-40857 GCA_004026585.1 Noctilio leporinus | reverse complement strand
CCATGTCCATGGTTCCTTTATACTAGGTTCTTGTCTAAGCTGCTCCCCATCTTTGCCTCTACCTCTCCCTCCCCCCTACCCCGTTCCCCTGACCACTGAAGGCCTATTTCTTGTATTCATATACTTGGTTCTGTGTTGGTTGTTGTTAGTTTTGTTCATTATTGTCCCGTAAGAGGTGAGATCATATGATATTTGTCCTACACTGACTGGCTTATTTCATGTCCTATAGTTTTCTTTCTTTGTTGTGTCTTGGTTTTGGGATTAGAATAATATTGGCTTCATAGAAAGAGTTTGGGAGTCTTCCCTCTTCCTGTATTTTTTGGTATAAGTTGAGAAGGATAGAAGTTAGTTGTCCCTTAAATGTTAGATAAAATTCACCTGTGTACCCATCCAGTCTGGGGCTCTTGTGCTTTGGGAGATTTTTTATTACTTCTTCAATTTCACTAGTTGTTATTGGCCTATTCAGGCTTTCTGCTTCCTCTGCATTCAGTTTTGGTAGAATATACATTTCCAGAAATGTCTATTTCACCCAGGTTGTCATATTTCTTATCATATAGTCGTTTGGAATAATTTCTTACAATCTTTTGCATTTCTGAAGTAGGAGTTGTGATTTCTTCTCTGTTGTTTCTGATTCTGTTTATTTGGGTTCTCTTTCTCTTTTTCTTGATGAGTCTGAATAAAGGCTTGTCAATTTTGTTTATTTTTTCAAAGAACCAGCTCCGGGACCTGTTGATTCTTTGAATCGTGGTTTGAGTCTCTAAATTAATCAGTTCTGCTCTGATCTTGATGATTTCCTTCCTTCTACTTGCTCTGGGCTTTGTTTGTTGTTGCTCCTCTAGTTCTTGCAGCTTTATGGTTAGGTTGTCTTTATAAACTTCTTGTGACCTTTCCAGGTAGGCCTGTATTGCTATGAATTTCCCTCTGAGGACTGCCTTTGCTGTGTCCCATAGGCTTTGGACTGTTGTGTGTTCATTGTTATTTGTTTCCAGGAACTTTTTGATTTCATCTTTGATCTCATTGTTAACCCATTCATTACTTAAAAGCATTCTATTCAGTCTCCATGAATTAGAGTATTTTTTGTTTTTTCCCTTGAGATTGGTTTCTAGTTTCAAGTCATTGTGATCTGAGAAGATGCTTGGTATGACTTAAATTTTCCTGTATTTGTGGAGGCTTGTCTTGTAACCTACCGTGTGATATATCTTAGAGAATGTTTCATGTGCATTTGAAAAAAATGTGTATTTTGCTTCTTTGGGGTAAAAGTCTCTGTATACATCAGTTAGGTCCATTTCCTCTAGAGTGTTGTTCAATGCCACAACATCTTTGGTGATTTTTTGTTTGGAAGATCTGTCCATTCATGATAGTGGGGTGTTAAAATCCCCTACTATTAGTGTGTTGCTGTCTATATCCTTCTTGAAGTCCTCCAAGATTTTCCTTATATATTTCGGAGCTCCTACATTGGGTGTGAATATGTTTACCAGAGTTATTTCTTCTTGATGGATTGTTCCCTTAAATATTATGAAATGTCCTTCTTTATCTATTTTTATAGCCTTCATTGTAAAATCTATTTCGTCTGAAATAAGTATTTCTACTCCAACCTGTTTTCATGTCCATTTGTTTGATATATATTTTTCCATCCCTTCATTTTCAATTTCTGTCAATCTTTTGTTCTGAGGTGGATCTCTTGAAGACAGCATGTTTGTAGGTCATGTTTTCTTATCCATTCAGCTGCCCTATGTCTTTTGATTGGCACATTTAATTCATTTACATTTAAGGTTATTTATTGTCATTTTCCCACTTTGTACCTCTATTCCTCTTTGGTTCTCCCTGTTTCTTTCTTTCTTTCTTTCTTTCTTTCTTTCTTTCTTTCTTTCTTTCTTTCTTTCTTTCTTTCTTTTAAAGCAGACCCTTTAGCATTTCTTGCAATGCTGGTTTGGTAGAGATGTATTCTTTTAGTCTTCTTTTGTCTGGGAAACTCCTTATTTCTCCTTCCATTTTGAATGAGAGACTTGCTGGGTAGAGTATTCTTGGTTGCAGGCCTTTGTTTCCCATTACTTGAAATACTTTTTACCACTCCCTTCTGGTTTGAATTGGTTCTGTTGAATAATCATTTGATAACCTTATTGGAACCCCCTTATATGATATTTGCTGTTTCTCTCTTGATGCTTTTAGGATTCTCTCTTTGTCTTTGAAATTTGCCATTTTAATTATGATGTTTCTTGGAGTTGGTCTGTTTGGGTTGATCTTCATTGGGACCCTCTGTACTTTCTGAACTTGAGTAATGTTTTCACTCATCATGTTAGGGAAATTTTCTATCATTACTTTTTTGAACAGGTTTTCCATTCCTTGTTTCTCTTCTCCTTCTGGTATCCCTATGATACGGATGTTGTTACGTTTCATGTTGTCCTACAGCTCTCTTAAACCTCTTCATTCTTATTCAGCCTTTTTTCATTCTCTGATAGTATCTTGGAATACTTGTCTACGTTGTTCTCCAACTCATTGATCTGGTCCTCTGCTTCCTCTAGCCTACTGTTGATTTCTTCTACTGTATTCTTCAATTCAGAAATTGTATTCTTCATTTCCTCCTGGCTCTTACTGATAGTTTCTAAGTCCTTCCTAAAGCTGGTGTAGCTCACAGTAAGTTCCTTGTAACTTCCCTGGAGTTCTTTGAAGTTCCCCTGGAGTTTTTTTATATTTTTCTTTGAGCTGGCTGAGCTCATTGAGCTTCTCCATCATCATTCTTTTGAATTCCATATCTGATAGTTTGTTTGCCTATGTTTCATTTAGTGATCTTTCTGGGGATTCTTCCTTTCCTTTTGGTGATGGACTGATTCTTTTTTTTCCCCATTTTGGGTGTCTGTTGTTGCTTGTTTTTTTGTTTTTTTTTTCTTGGATTAATCTGCTTAGCTTCCCTGCCTTTGTGGAGTTCAGTGTTGCAGTCTCCTAGATTTTCTCCACTTGTTGCTCTTGGGGTGGTCTTTATGATGTTAACTTGGGCTGTCTGGTTGTATTTTGGATTGATTGTGCATGTTGCTCCTTTCCTTCTAGTTGGCTGATTGAGAGACACTCCTTCTATCCTTTCTCATACACTGTTTTTGAGCTGAGACGAAGATGGGGGGCCCGGCCCAGCCAACACTCAGAATCGCAGGCAGGACAGAGTTTTTTTGTTTGTTTGTTTGTTTGTTTGTTTGTTTTAATTTAACCTTAATTGAATTTTTTTCCATTATCATTTAGTCTCCTCATATCCCATTCCACACAGCAGTCACCACATTATTGCCAGTGTCCAAGAGTCCATTTTCCATTTTGCTCAATTCCTCTGCCTCTAACTCTCCCCCATCACCACTAGCTGTCATCTGCTCTCCATATATGAATCTGTCTCTGTTTTGCTTGTTAGTTCAGCTTGTTCATTAGATTCCACATATGAGTGAAATAATTTGGTACATGTCTTTCTCTGATTAACTTATTTCACTTAACATAATATTCTCTGGGTCCATCCATACTGTCACAATGAGTAAAATTTTCTTTTTTTTATAGCTGAATAGAATTCTATTGTGTAAATATCCCATAGTTGTTCTTTCCACTTGTCTATTGATGGACACTTGGGCTGCTTCCATATGTTGTCAATTGTGAATAATGCTATAATGAATGTAGGGGTGCTTATGTTCCTTCCAGTTAGTGTTTTGGGTTCCTTTGGATATATTTCCACAAGTGGGATCACTGGGGCAAAAAAACAGATCCATTTTTAATTTTTTGAGATATCTCCATACTGTTTTCCTCAGGGACTACACCAATCTGCATTCCCACCAAGCAAAAGGGTTCTTCTTCCTCTACCTCTTCACCAGCCCTTGTTTGTTGATTTATTGATAATAGCTATTTTGACAGATGTGAGATGGTATCTTATTGTAGTTTTAATTTGCATTTCTCAGTTGAATAATGACTTTGAGCATCTTTTCATACGTCTATTGGTCATTCGTCTGTCCTGTTGGGAGAAGTATTTATTCAAGCCCTTTGCCTGCTTTTTATTTGGGTTGTCTGTTTTTTAGTGTTGAATTTTATAAGTATGTTATAAATTTTGGGTATTAACCCCCTATCAGATGTATCAGGGAATATGTTCGCTTATTCTGTGGATTGTCCTTTTATTCTGTAGATGATTTCTTTTGCTGTGCAAAAACTTTTAGCTTGATGTAGTTCTATTTGCATATTTATTTATTTTTGTGTCCCTTACCTGGGGAGATATATTCATTAAAAAAATTCTATAAGCAGTGTCCAAAATTTTGCTGCCTAGGTTTTCTTCTATGATTTTTATGGTTTCAATTATAATATATAAGTCTTTGATCCATTTTGAATTT
The DNA here is from genome assembly GCA_004026585.1 of Noctilio leporinus. NCBI lineage: Eukaryota > Metazoa > Chordata > Mammalia > Chiroptera > Noctilionidae > Noctilio > Noctilio leporinus. Next base: position 36,511 of record PVIW01010931.1, on the reverse strand, counting down.
ATTCCTGTATGTGGTGTAAGAATGTGGTCTAGTTTTATTTTTCTGCATGTAAATGTACAATTTTCCCAACACTATTTACTGAATAAAGTAGCTTTAGCCTATTGTATATGTGCTCACTTCCTCTGTTGAATATTAATGACTGTAAAGTTGTGGGTTCATTTCTGGGTTCTCTATTCTCTTCCACTGACCTATGACTCTTGTTTAATGCTAGTACCAAGCTACTTTGATTACTATAGCCTTGAGTGATATAGGATAGCATGATTCCTCCAACTTTCTTCTCAAGATTGCTGTTGCTACGTGGGGTCTTTTATGGTTCAGTATACATTTTTGAAACATTTGTTCTAGTACTGTGAAATATATCATTGGAATTTTGATAGGAATTGTGTTAAATCTATAGATTGCTTTGAGGAGTATTAATATTTAATGATGTTAATTCTTCCTGTCCATGAACACGACATATGTTGTCACTTATTAGTATGTTCTTCAATTTCTTTCTTCTGTATCTTATAATTTTTCATTATTTTACATCCTTGGTTAGGTTTATTCCTAGGAATTTTATTCTTTTTGAATATTATAAATGGGATTTTTTTCTTAATTTCTCTTTCTGTTAGTTTGTTACTGGTATATAAAAATGCAACTGATTTCTAGATATTAATTTTGTACCTTGGTACTTTACTGAACTCATTTATCAGTTCTAGCTGTTTCTTAGTATAATCTTTGGGGTTCTCTAGGTAGAGTATCTACCATGTTATCTGCAAATAAAGACAGTTTTACTTCCTCCATTCCAATTTGGATGCCTTTTATTTCTTCCTTTTGTCTGATTGCTATAGCTAGGACTTCCAGTACTATGTTGAATAAGAGAGGTAAACAGGAACATGAACATCCCTGTCTTCTTCCCAATCTTAAGATAAACACTTGTAGTTTTTGCCCATTGAGTATGATGCTGACAGTGGGTTTGTTATATATGGCCTTTATTATGCATAAGTGTGTTTCCCCTACTCCCACTTCAGTGAGTTTTTTATCATAAATGGGTGCTGAATATTATCAATTTTTTTCTGCATCTATTTTACAATCATGTGGTTTTTATCTTCCATTTTGTTTAGTGAATCACATTTATTGATTTGTGAATGTTGTACCAACCTTGCATTTCCAGAATAAATCTCACTTGATCGTGGCATATGATCTTTTTGATGTATTGCTATACTTGGATTTTAGCATCTATGTTAATCCAGAATATTTGCCTGTAATTTTCTTTTTTTTTAATCTGTTAATTTATCTGCTTATGGGATTAGGATAATGCTGCCCTTGTTTGAAAGGGAGTCAGATTAGTTCTAGAAATGTTTGGTAAAACTCACCTGTGAAACCTTCTGATCTAGGACATTTTAGGGGGAGATTTGGGGTTTTAAATTACTGCTTCAACTTTATCAGGTGTAATCTCTCTATTAATATTCTCTGGTTCGTCTTAAATTTATTTTTGGAAGATTTTATGTTTCTAGGAATTCACCCATTTCATCTACGTTGTCTGGTCTGATTCATTGATATTTTTTTTATCATTTTTAAGAGTATTATTTTTTATTTCTGCTCTGATATTTATTATTTCCTTTCTCCTACTCATTTTGGGCTTTGTTTGCTATCCTTTTTCAAGTCCCTATAAATGTAAATTTAGATTGTTTATTTGAGTTTTTACTTTTTACTTTTTTTTTTTTTTGAGTTATGTCTGTAATGCTATGACTTTTTTCTCTTAAGAATATTTTCCCCATGTTCCATACTTATTGGCTTCTGTTCTCATTTTCATTTGTTTCAAGATGTTTTATTTCTTCCTTGATCATGTTGTTAACCCATTCATTGTTTAATAATATGTTATTTAGCTTCCATATTTGTGTGTTTTATAGTGTTCTGATTAAATTCCAGTTTCATAGCATTATTGTTAGAGAAGGTGTTTGATACGATTTAAGTCTTATTTTTAAAGATTTTGTTTATTTATTTTTATTTATTTATTTATTTATTTTAAATTTTATTGTTGTTGTATTACATCCATCCCTTTTTTTCTCCCCTCTGTCCCCCTCCCCACCCACCCTTTCCCCCCAAAGTCAATCCCACCTTTGTTTATTTATTTTTAAAGAGAGGTTAAGTAAGGGAGAAAGAGAGGGAGAGGCCTCTGATGAGACCCCCACCAGGGACCTGACCCTCAACCCAGGCATGTACCCTGACAGAAAGTCAAACCAGAAACCCTTTGATTCATAGGTTGGTGTTCAATTCATTGAGCCACACCAGCCAGGGATATTTTCAGTCTTTTTAAATTTGCTGGGATTTGTTCTGTGTCTGAATGTGTGGTTTATTCTAGCAAATGTTCCATGTGCACTTGAAAAGTATGTATATTCTGCTACTTTGGGGTGAAATGCTCTGAAGATGTCAATGAAATCCATTTGACCCAGTGTGCCATTTAAGACAGCTGTTTCCTTGATTTTCCTGCTTGAGTTCTATCCATTGAAGTCAGCGAGGTGTTAAAATTACCAACTATGATGTATTTCTGTTGATTTCCCTTTATATCCATCAAGATTTGCTTTACATATTTAGGTGTCCATATGTAGGGTGTATAAATGTTTGCAAGGGTTATATTATTCTGTTGTATTTTTTTTTTTATCATTATGTAGTGTCCTTCTTTGTCTCTTACCATAGCTTTTTTTTTTTTTTTTTTTTTTTTTTTTTTTTTTTTTTTTTTTTTTTTTTTTTTTTTTTTTTTTTTTTTTTTTTTTTTTTTTTTTTTTTTTTTTTTTTTTTTTTTTAAGTTATTTCATCTGATACAAGTACAGCTGCTTTTCACAACTAGATGTTATCTGGGTTCCTTTCTGGCTCTGTTGCTGTAGACTGGGGAGCCCAGCTTTGGGTTTAGACCCACACTTCTAGGGGGAACCTCCTGGCTGCTTAAATATCCCTCCCATACTACTGCTGCAACCTCTAGAAGCCCATTCAGCCCTCTCACACCACCCTTGCCCTGCTTAGTAGTCTTATTATGGTGAAGTGGTTTCTTCTTCTGACCTTGGCTATAAGGGTTCTCTACAGTGATTGTTCAGTTGGCTATTCGGGATGATTTCTTTATAATTAACTTGTAATCCCAGATTGGTACTGGGAGAAGGTTAGTGTAGCTTCCATTTACTCTTCCACCATAAGGTGGGGCAGAGTAACTCCTGCAGGCGGGGCTATTGTTCCCCCTCAGGATGATGCCATGAGAGCATGAGAGGAGTGATTTATCTGAGAAGGATGGCTTGTGCAATATGGAGAACAACTCAATTTGAGGCAATTGTAGCAGCACAATTTCCTTTGGCTTTAACTGATTAGCCATGTTGGGTAAAGTAGCATTGATTATAGGTCTTTGCTTTTTATCACATTGAATATTTTATTCTACTCCCTTCAGTCCTATTTTTGAAGAGAGGTGAAGGGAGGGAGGCAGAAAGGGGGAGAAACATCAATGTACGGTTGCCTTTCACCTGCCTCCAGCTACAGACCTGGCTGGAGACCTGGTTTGCAACCTTGTTATGTGCCCTGGCTGGGGAATCAAACCAGTGACCTTTGGGTTCACAGGCCAGCACCTTTCCACAAGTCACCAGCCAGGAAAATGTTTTTTGAATAAACACACACTGAATTTTGTTTAACATTATTCAGAATTAGTGTGATATTTAATAGAAGGTCTGAGTTCTTTTAGACTTGACGGTACTATCTTACGTTGCCTTGTTAAAAGTGTGGCAGAGATCACCACCTTCAGCAATGTACCTTCATCTCAGCAGAATTTGGCTCTTGTACCTGACTCCTTCAGCAATCCCAGTTTGTGTCCCAACTTCTTCAGTCATCTGCTCTTGGCCTTTTGGTTCCTATCTGGTTCTCAACTTATCCTTCTAAGTATCATGTTGCTTCTGTACTAATCTCCAATCTTAGACTCTTTTAGTAAGCCCTTCTCACTTTATCTTCTAAGGATTTCCCAGTAATGAACCTTGCTCTATTTAGTCAGAAATCCAAAAGCCTTCAACCAGAAGAGCCATCTTGGCACTGATAAGCTCCTTCTTGACTGCTCCATCTCTTCCATTGGTAGGCTCCAGAGGAAATACGATCATGTTTGTACTGTAGGCTTCCTAAATCAGTTGGACTGTTTCCTTGAATATATATATATATATATATATATATATATATATATATATATATATCCATTTGCATCATCTGTGACTATAGTCTAGTACTTAGGTAGGACCAATAACTGGCTGTTTTCCAGCATTTAGTAGTGAAAGTAAAATGAATAACAATGTGAAATTAATTAGCTGCTCATGATAATTATAACAATAAAATTTATTTATGTTAAAAATAATCTTGCTTCCTATTTAAAGAATTTGTGTCATATCTATCTAGAATCACCTCAAAGTAGCAAAGACCTTAAAGCTAATTTTAAAATTGTGTTAGTTGCATATCATCTAACTTAAAAACTGACCCTTCAAAAAGCACAATCAGGAAAGTGAAAAAAATCAGAAAGGGAGAAAATATTTTTAAATCATATATCTAATAAGTGACTTGTATCCAAATAAACTCTCAAAACTCAGTAATAAAAAGGCAAACCAATTTTTAAAAAGATTTTATTTATTATTTTTAAAGAGAGGGGAAGGAAGAGAGACAGAGAGGGAGAGAGACATCAATGTATGGTTGCCTTTCACCTGCCTCCAGCCATGGTACTGGCTGGAGACCTGACTTGCAACCTGGTTATGTGCCCTGGCTAGGGAACCGACCCAGCAACCTTTGGGTTTGCAGGCTGATGCCCTATCCACTGTGCTATCAGCCAGGGCTCAAACCAATTTTAAAATTGACAGAGTATTTGAATAAACTTTTATCCAAAGAAGATATATTAGTGACTAATAAGCCCAATAAAAAGTATTCAATATCATTAATAACTAAAAAATTGCAAATCAAAACCACAATAAGGTATAACTTCATACCTACTAGAATGACTATAAAATTATAGAATTATTATAAACCTAACAATTTAACTTACAGGTATCTATCCAGGGGAAATTAAAACATATGTTCAAATATTTGCATGTAAATGTTCATAGAACACTATCCATAAGAGCCAAAATGTGGAAACAACTCAAATGCCCATCAACTGGTGAATTAATAAATGAAGTCTGGAATAAAATTAAACAATATAAAGGAAGCACTTATTTGTTGTACAGCATTGATTAACCCAAAAAACATGCTCCTCAAAAGAGGTTGGACACAAAAGAACACATGTTTCATGATTCCCATTGTATAAAATGTCCAGAATAGGCAAATATATAAAGACAGGAAAAAGATTAGTTGTTGCTTAGGACTGAGGGTAGAAAAGGAGGAATAACACTAATGGGCACATGGTTTCTTTTTTGGGTGCTGGAAATGTTTTAAAATTAGATTTTGGTAATGGTTGCACAACCTTGTGAAGTTATACATACACATCTATTCAGTATATTGACATTCACAATATACTCAAAAGTTCGATACTTTTGAGACAGACTCTGTGTGTGTGTGTGTGTGTGTACACTGAAACTCATCTGACACTAAAATAGGTTAATTTGTGGTATGTAAATTATACCTCAGTAAACTGTTAACTTAAAAATGTTATTAATTTTGTATGAGGATACAAATAATTTTATGATACATAGATACAGATTTCTGTAGACCCACTGCAAAGTTTAAGATCCATGGAATTTATAAGTTTAGAAATAAGGGTGTTTCTCCAGAAATTGTGGGAAAAAAATAGTAGTGAAAGAGTGTATTGTATTTTAGATGAGGCAAAAATAAATATATAAATATATAAAGCTCCAGGTAAAGAATTGTATTATAACATATTTTACGTACATGGTATGTGGATAGCTTCAAACATATTTAAGTAACTTTTCATGAATTCTATGGCTAATTTCATTGTAAGAATTAGGAATATAAGTTTGATACCCTTCTTCAAAGTATGTTATTTCAAATACTGAACAATTTTTACTCAATAATATTTTTTAATTATTTCAATAGGCAATATCGATATTAACTTCACCTCTGCAAAAGTGCAAAATACCAACTCATAAAAATAGTAAAGATTCATTGATTACTTGCTGTATGCCAGGCACTGAGTGGTCTGAATCCATTTCTTCATCTAAGGTGTTACATTGATATAACTATTCTTCTAAGTTGGTTTAATTGTGCTTCTGTTGGGCCTTTCTTTGCTCTTTTTTTTTTTTTCTCTACTTCAATACCCTTTGTCAACCCAATTTCAGTCCAAATTATTTAGTGGTTGATTATACTATTCATGTTTCAGATTTCATTAAAAAATAAAATAAAGCAAATACTTTGTTCATGATGTTCTGCTTTAGCTAAAAACCCATTTAAAACTAGAAAAATATATCATAGATTTTGTGCTGAATTTTGACTGATTTAGTCAACATGTTGAAGTGGTTTGTATATGTAAGTCTGCCTTAAAGAAATGTGGAATGAAGGGGAGGATCCTTGATTTGAAGTGATAGATTCCATGAGTATAAAATATTTTGTGAATAAATACATAATAGAGAATGGAAGAAAGAAAATATTTTACGAAAGGTGTTGGTAAAGGGTGGCAAAAAACATAACATGTAACACAAAATGTGGACATTTTTGCAGTATGCCTCAGTGCCTTGCATTAATTAATAATTTGCATGTTAAGAAGACCCAGTCTTCAAGTTAATGAATCCATGACTAGTTTCTGACACAAGGGACTAAACCTTCTCTGGAGGAATAATTATACCCTATCAGGCCCACAGTTTTCATGTTAATGACTCTTGAATATGCTTTCATCAATGAATAGCCAAATAGGCTTCCACTGAGTCCTTTTTCATTTGTTTTTTAAATAAATACTCTTTTCCCTTCTCTTTACAATACTATTGTGAATAATTGACAAAAGGATACAGTAAGATGATTTTAATGTATTGGGCAAATTAAAAAACAAAAATAAAAAATATTAAATTTAGAAACAATGTCTTAAAACACTGAGTTTACCTAGAAAACTTTCCAAATGCAGTTGAATACTAATCCAGTTTGGTCATAGGGTTGTTATTTGCATTTTAACACAGATCATCAACCCCAATTTATCATATTTGTTTTCTTCCTGATATATCAATATATGCTGTGGTTAACAGCATGATGAGCAGAATACTGAGTTTGAAATATATTTGTAAAACTGAATTGCTTAAAAATGAAAATGGACTTCAGTGAAGGAACTTAGATTGTGGAGGAGTAAGTGGAGCTATACCAATCTCCTCCCAGTACCAAACTGGAATTACAACTTAATTAGGGAGAAACCATCTGGAATAACCAACAGAACACCAACTGGAGAGAAGCCTTATTATCAGGGACAGAGCAGGAGAGCTGATTTATCACAACATGACTGGTAGGAAGTGCAGAGATGCCAGAGGCCTGGTGGGGTTCCCAATGGCAGCAACTGAAGGGACGGAGAAACATTTCAGCAGCCAGGGCTCCACCTGAGAAAGGTGGGATCTAAATCCCCAACTGGGCTTCCCAGCCTACAGCAACAAAGCTGAGAGTAAAATGGCACCCAGTTGTGAAAAGCAAAAAGCCACCACGTTTAGCCAGTTTGACAGAGAGACCGATTTCTTAAAGGGACACACAAGAAAATACAGAGGCACCCACCCACCCTGGGCTCAAGCAGAGAAAGTGCAGAGTGGACTAGAGATGCTTGGGGGAAGATTGGGTCAGTGGCTTTAGAGGGAGAGTTGAGGGAGTAGCCCATGGGTCCAGTGCTGACCCATCCCCCATACAGCCAGCAGAGTACTCTTCTCCAAAGGGCAGGAGCCTGAGGGGAAGCCACAGCCCCACCCATAGGAATTAATTCATCCAAACCAGCAGTGCCTAAACCTGACCTCAGATCACAGGTTGATTGGATTAACAACTGAATTAACCTGTCCCACTCAGAGGGGCCTAAAACTGACACTGATCACAGACTGATTGGATTCACAACTAAAGGAGACATAGACAGTCTAACTAGGCCCAGACTAGAACAGGGCTGATGTCACCAAGCATGAAGCCAGGAAGCAAAAAAAGTGCACCTCTACACCACAGAAGGTCACACCACTAAAACTGTAAGTGAAAGAAGACCAATCCAAGAAGCAGAAACAAACAAGTCACCTAAAATGGGGAGACAAAGAAATAAACCCTCAGTGAAAGGAAAGGAGGAATCCCCAGGAAAGGTGCAAAATGAAAGTGGCAAGCACCCTATCAGACATGAAATTCAAAATAATGATGATAGAGAAGTTCAATGAATTCAGCAAGTTCAAAGAAAACTATAAACAACTTCAGGGGACCTACAAAAAACTCCAGGGAAGCTACAAGTAACTTACTGAGGGTGACACCAGCATTGAAAAGGACACACAAACCATCAATAAGAGCCAGGAGAGAATGAAGAATACCATTTCTGAATTGAAGAACACAATAGAAGGAATCAAAAGCAGGCTAGAGAAAGCAGGGGATCAGATCATTGAGCTGGAAGTCATGAAGAAAAAAATTCCCAGGCAGTGCAATGAAATGAAAAAAGACTGAAAAAGAATGAAGAGGTTTTAAGAGAGCTGCAGGACAACATAAAATGTAATAACATCTGTATCATAGGGATACCAGAAGGAGAAGAAGAGGAACAAGGAATGGAAAACCTGTTTGAAAAAGTAATGACAGAAAATGTCCCTAAAATGAGGAGAGAAAAAGGCATGCAAGCTCAGGAAGCACAGGGGGTGCCAAGGAAGATGAACCCAAACGGGCCTACTCCAAGACACATCATCATTAAAATGGCAAATTTCAAAGATAAAGAGAGAAACAGCTAATAACATACAAGGGGGCTCCCATAAGGTTATCAGCTGATTTCTCAACAGAAACACAACAAGCTAGAAGGGAATGGCAAAAAATATTTCAAGCAATGAAAAACAAAGGCCCACAACGAAGACTACTCTATCAAGCAAGAATGCCATTCAAAATGGAAAATTAAATAAGGAGTTTCCCAGACAAAAAAGGCCAAAAGAATACATCTCCACCAAACCAGCATTGCAAGAGATGCTAAAGGGTCTGTTTTAGGAAGATGAAGAAACAAAGAGACAGACAGGAATGCAGGTACAAAGGTAAATGGATTAAATGCACCAATCAAAAGATATAGGGTAACTGAATGGATAAGAACCAACTTTAACTTATGAATGCTTTATAATGATCTTGTTATAAATGGATTTTACTAAATAAGATGCAATTTTGTATGTTACTTGTATCTGTATTACTGCAGGTTAAGTTTTCTTAGATAAAAAACTGCTTAATTTGCTACAATATATCTAAAATACTATAATTTAACAGGTAATAATTGTATAAGCTATTGGCATATTTTAAATTTTTTGTATTAACTCTTCAAAATCCAGTATGTACTTTAAATACGTGTAAAAATATGTATGTGCATAAATGTATTTTTACATGTGTTTGGTAATATTGCAACTCATTACTTAAAAGAGTAATTCTTTAAACAAATGAATTAATGTAAATATTTTGAAATTGTAAAAAGAAAACTTAGTATTAATATAATTTGAGAAGCTGACAGAAGGCAATAATTTGGTGAATTGGCTGGAAGTGAAAGGGAGAAAAAAGAAAGAACACATTGGTGGTTACAGAATAGACAGGGGGGTGTTAGGAAGAATAAAAGAAATGGAGAAGCCAAAGAACTTGTATGCATGACACATGGACATGAACTAAGGGGGGCATTGCTGGAAGAAATGGGGTACTGGGTGTAGTGGGACAAAGGGGAGGAAATTGGGACAACTGTAATAGCAAAAGAAATAAAATATATTAAAGAAAAAAAAGAAAATTAATTACAACAAATTTTATATAGTAGAAGTTAAACAACAAGCAAAACAGAACCAAATATATGAATACAGTGAATAGGCCTTCAGTGGTCAGGGGGAAGGAGGTTGGGGGGAGGGGGGAGGCAGAGGCAAGGAAGGGGAGCAGTTTAGACAAGAACCTAGTATAAAGAACCTAGTATAAAGGAACTATGGACATGGACAACAGGTGGTATTGACTTTGGGGGGAATGGGTAGGTGGGAAGGGGGACAGAGGGGAGCAAAAAGGGGATGGATGTAATACAAAAACAATAAAATTTAAAAAAAAAGAACTTATTAAAACCTTATTGTAAAATAAAAGGCAGCAGCTAAGAATATAATACAGTTTTAAAATGTAGAGAACTATACATATATTGATTGCATAGCAATAAAAAAATTATTCCATGGTCTAAAATTATGACTCCATAACTTATTATTATTATTATGGTAAAAAGAAAAGGTATTTTGTTTACTTGAAAGTTATACAAATTAAGTTGGTCCAAAGATTATGGGTTATTGTTAAGCTGAAAGTTATACAAATTATATTAAAGGTGTAATTGTGCTATTAAATCCCGCTCTCTTTAAAAACACCCAAAACATGCAGTCCTGCTCAATTAGGCTAACTTTAAAACAAATGATAGTGTCTTTCAGAAACACAACAGTTCACAACTTAACATTCCAGTTATAAATTCAAAGTTTCCAGCAGCTGCTCTACCCTAAATGGGAAGGGTCTTGTGCACACTCCCCTACTCTTATACCACATGTAATTCCCTATCTCTGTGCAAGCTGCATGTCTCCCTTTCTCTCCTTTGCACCCCTCTTCTCAAACCAGGTGAGTTCTCAGGCAGTGTCTACCTGTGCATCGTCCAGGAGAGAAAGAGAACCCCAATCTATATGTCTGTCCTGGTTAGAGAGTGGCTCCATAACTTTTCAATGTAATATTTTCAATCTTAACTAAATCTATCATGCACTATGACTGTAACTTTTGCAGCTTTGAGATGCAAAGAAAAAACTAGCTTGAATTCTTTCCTCTTCACAATTTTATTGATAAAAGGTTTGTTCTTGCCAAAGATTTTAATAATTTTAGTAACTAAAGTTACTAAAATAATGAATGGGTTTTTTCATTTATTATTAAGTCAGGAAATTTATCCTTATCACTTCAAGGAAGCATTTGCTGGCTTCTCTTTGGCATATCTGAATTGCCAGCATCACTACTCTTACACTTTGGGATCTTTGTTAAGTAAAACAATGGTTACTTGAACACAAGCACTGTAATAGTGTAATAGTCTCTCTGATAACCCAAAGGGCTAATAAATTACCTATGGGTAGGGAGCATATAGAATATAGTAATGCCAGACAAAGAGATGATTCATATCCTGGATAGGATGGGGCAAGATGGCTCAAAATTTCATCATTATACTCAGAATTGTATGCTATTTAAAATTTATGAAGTGTTTATTTCAGGGATTTTCATTTACTATTTTCAGACCATGGTTGACTACGGGTAACTAAAATCCTGGAAAGCAAAACTTCAGATAATGGGGATGACTGCATTGCTTTATTTTATTGTCACCCTCCCCACTGGCTTGTCAGTCATCTGATAACAGGGACCTTGTCTTATTTGTTGTGATTAGTACAATATTTGAAAATTTGGGGACACTCAATATATATTTGTTAAATGATGAATGATTGATGATTTAATGAGCGTGGGTTGCTATATATTTAAATAACTTATATTTTCATAAGGATCACTATTGGCTGAAAACATTCACTTCATATATTCAACACATATTTGTTTAATATTTACTTAAGTTCATCATATAAATTTCAATGTTATATCCCATTTCTTTGAAGTAGAAAAAATTTTTCTTCAAATTATAAAGGTGGTGCCAGCCTTTGTGCAATGATACTGTGAGCAATAAAAGAAAAACAACAAAAACTGGACAGTTTTTATTCAATATGCATTAATTTTCATTTCTAATTTGACCAAAAGCCCACATCCTCAAGACCTTCTAAGTCTAATGTGTTTCCTTCAATAGAAGTCACCCTATTTCCTTCTTTGTTTCCCCTTCTGAATTCTCCATTTCAGGTGATATGAGTCCCATCTTTAAATTCTCAGATTAGAAGTCTCTGCCTCACCCTTTATTTTCCTCTACTCATACATATTGTATAGCTATGTATGAGTATGCTTTACACATATAGTAAAACTAGTACATCATAGAAGAATTAGGTTTGGGGTTCAGAGGTCCAACTAAAGAGGATGAATGACTCTCCCAATTCCCTAGGGAAGAAGCAATCTAAGTAGCTAAATCCAATGGGTTTAGTGTTCTGAGACACATTGTCGCGTACATCAGGAGTTTACAAATCTGTCCTCACATCAAAACCAATTTATGAGATTCCTAGTACCATCATTTTCCATTCCCTCTCCCCAACTTCATGTGCAGGTCTATTAATTTATAATTCACAGAGATATGACCTGATTTTTCTGGTAGGAAAGGTAATTTGGGAACCTGTTGTTATATTTAAAAGCTGGAGTGTCCCTAGGAGAAGGAAAAGCCAGGTAGCAGAGACCCTGAACAACTGAGATGCTTAAAGTTCTTTTATGAACTTAATTTCTAGTTTCTTAGAAATTATTCTTGGTAGAATGCCTGAATCTAGCAAAGCAGGTTGGTTACCACTTCCGGGTTGGTTAAGAACTGCTTAAAGTGGTACTGACCCAAGTGAACAGAATATGGCTGAAAAGGCATTTTATTTTTCCCCAGTGAAGGGCTGGAATAAAAACCAGGAGCCTAGGCATAACTTGCTGACCCACTGTCCAGGTACATGTACCAGATATTAGGGATGAAGGTACTTTTCATGGATACCTGAGAAGCAAATCATGCAGCCCATAAGACATTAGATACCAGACTTCAGATTAATTTAAGACCTTCCTGACTTAATGTGCAAGAGCCCTAGTTAACCACTTGACTTACTTCTCCATTGCTAAAGTCTTAAAGGGGAAAATACTAGATTTCTAAAGCTCATGAATGCAACCAAGTCCATCCAGTCAGCGAGATGCATTTAAAATATATATTTATAGGAAATTGATCAACAAATCATACTGATGTTACATCAGAGTTGTAACTCAAACTATTTCTCTTCTCTTTCCTCATTACTGCCACATTTAATCCTCATTTTGTGCTTGAAATGGTGCAGGTACCTTATAACTAGTCTTCCTGCTATATTGTTGCTCATTCCGTCTGGGCTCTAAATGTGTCTCTAGAGATTGGTGCCCAAGTGTAAATCTGACCATATCTCTCTCACTTAACTCTCACCCCTTACCACCACATCTCCACACTGATTAAAAAGTGCACGAAGAATTCAGCCTCACTTTGTGTAGCATGCTAAGACCTTTAAATTTGGCTGAATCAAACCTTAGCTCTGTTCCTTTTGTATATATTTGTGAAAAGCTGATTTCTAACATATATCATTAGACAGATGTTAGAAAGCTAATAGGTATAGATGGGTATACTATATGTAATCCACATATTTAATACTAAATAATGATTCATGGACATGAACTAAGGGGGGCATTGCTGGAGGAAATGGGGTACTGGGTGGAAGGGGGAAAAGGGGGGAAAATTGGGACAACTGTAATAGCAAAATAAATAAATATATTACTTTTAAAATGGTTGAAAAAGAAAAAATATTAAATAATGATTTGTAATTTAATTTTTGTAGATAGTTGATATGTTCCTTCTAAGTTCCCCCTTTGCTAAAGCAGACTGATTTCATATTTTTAATCTCTTCCCACATGTCAACCTTTTATCATGTTGTTACTCCTCTATGAACTCCATCTAGCTTGCCTATATTATTATTTTAATGAATTTTCTCCAGATGAATGTAATAACATAGATCAAGTGTTTTTGGATTATGTAAAGAAACACTACCAGTCTCAGCCTTTTGATTTGGTTTTGTATTTAGTTAAAATTCATATTGCTTTGCTTCTTTTTCATATCACAGATCAAACATTCCATTTTCTATGTTCATTACTAGCCCCATTTTAACATGACTTTTACCACACTCTTTCCCAGCTGCTGAGATATACCGTTTTAGCAAAGTTAGGGTTTTACTTGTTGTTTTTATTAAGTGTATTTTATTGATTATGCTGTTATTGTTGTCCCATATATTTTTTTCCTTTTCTCCCTTCCACCCTGCCATACCCCTACATACCACCCGCCTTAGTTCATGTCTATGGGTCATGCATATAAGTTCCCTGATTTCACCCTTTCCTGTATTATTTTTAAAATATTTTAAAAAGATGTTTTAGTTTTCTTTTTTAAAAGAGAGGGAAAGGGAGGGAGAAAGAGAGAGAGAGAAACACCAGTGTGTGGTTGCTTCTCTCATGTCTGCAATTGGGGACTTGACCCACAACCCAGGCATGTACCCTGTCTGGGAATAAAACCCATAACCCTTTGGTTATTGAATGCCACAGGCTGGCATTCAATTCACTGAGCCACACCAGCCAGGACCCCTTCCTATATTATTAACTTCTCCTTATCTCTCTTATACTCAGAAATTATGTTTCCAAATCCCTGCACCATTTCCCCATTTCTCCCCCTTTCCCCTCCCAGCTGATAAGCCTCCCTATGATCTCCATACCTATGACTCTGATCCTACTCTGGTTGTTTGTTTAGTTTGTTTTTATTTCTTTTTAGAGTCTGTTGTTGATAGTTGTGAGTTTATTGTCATTTTAATGTTTGTAGTTTTTATCTTTTTCTTAAATATGTTTCCTTAACATTTTAAATAGTAAAGGCTTGGTGATGATGAATTCCTTTAGCTTTACCTTGTCTGAGAAACACTTTATCTGCCCTTCCATCTTAAACGATAGCTTTGCTGGATAGAGTAATCTTGATGTAGGTCCTTGCTTTTCATCACTTTGAACACTTCTTGACAGTTCCTTCTTGCCTGCAAAATTTCTTTTGAGAAATCAGCTCATAGTCTTATAGGAATCCCTTTGTAGGTAACTCTCTTCTTTTCTTTTGCTGTTTATAAGATTCTCTCTTTATCTTTAAACTTTGGCATTTTAATTATGATGTGTCTTAGTGTAGTCTGTTTCGTTCCTGTTTGTCCGGGACTCTCTGTGCTTCCTGGATTTGTATGTCTATTTTCTTCACCAAATTTGGGAAGTTATCCTTCATTATTTTTTCAGACAAGTTTTCCATTTCTTGCTCTTCCTCTTCTCTTTCCAGAATCCCTATGATTTCGATGTTGGCACATTTAAAGTCATTCCAGAGGTTCTTAAGCATCTGCTTTTTTTTTTTTTTTTTTCCCTTAATTTTTGTTTCCTTATTCTGTGCTGGTTGACTGGTTATTTATTCCTTCTGTTCCAAATAATTTATTTGAACCCCATTTTTCTTCCCTTCATCATTGGTTTCATGTGTATTTTCTTTCATTTCACTTAGCATAGCCTTCAGTTCTTCCCTTCTTCATTTACTGTATTTAACCATGTCTGTCAGGTCTATGAGCAGCTTTATTACCAGGATTTTAAACTGTGCATCCCTCGGGCTGTGTATTTCTTTGTTGCTTAGTTCAGCTACTAGGACAATGAGCTGTCCCCTTTTATAAGCCATATTTCTCTGTCTCCTCAATTTGACAAGCTCCTGTGTTTGCCTCTGTGTCTTAGGTAGAGCTTTCACACCTGTTACGTTGTAAGGGGTGGAGCCTTAGGTATTCTCAATATGAGGTGACCCTTTTTATCATGTTGTGGCACCAAATGTGGGGGAGGGGTCTGAGAGGGAACATCACTGCTTGCTCAGCACTCTCCGCTTTTCCAGGCACTTCTCCCACTTTCTGTACGGAACTGGCACCTCTCTGGGACATGGTTCCCAGAGTGGGGGGTCTGCAGCTATTCTAGAACTATGGGGGCCTCTAAAACACTCTGCTGAGACACCATCAGTTTCTTCCTCTGCCCCAACACCCACTGGTTTTCACAGTCAGAAGCAATGAGGCTTTATTTTATTTATTATTTTTCAGAGAGTGGGGAAGGGAGAGAGGCAGAGAGGGAAAGAGACATCAATGTATGGTTGCCTTTCACCTGCCTCCAGCTAGGGAGCTGGATGGAGACCTGGTTTGTAACCTGGTTATGTGCACTGGCTGGGAATTGAACCAGCAACCTTTGGGTTCGCAGGCCGGCGCCTTATCCACTGTGCTACCAGCCAGGGCGGCTTTATTTTAATTGGCACTGGAACTGAGCTACGCAATCTGGCCTGGTTTCAGGAACACTCAGCAAGTATCCCCACTGTGACTGCACTTCCCACCAGTCAGCCACAGTCATCATTTGAGTGCAGTTGCCATGCCACCAAACTGATCTGTCAATCCATTCACAGAACCACATCCTCTTTGCCCTGGCTCCACCCCTCCTAGTTTTCTGGATGAGTATTTCTTCATTATATCTTTGTTTGTTGGTCTTCCATGTAGCTTAATTTTTCTGGGATTTCTGGTTGTCTCTAGTTTTGAGGTAGATGTATTTCTTAGTTGTGGAGTGAGACATAGCATGTCTACCTTCACCTTCATCTTGGCTGGAAGTTGCTTTCTTGTTTGTGAAACTTTTTATTATAGTCTAGGTTTCTCCTTGGGACATATATTTTAATTATTTTTATTATATTTTCTTTAATTAAAAATATCCTCTGATGTAATGTTTTGGAACTGTTCATTTAATATTATTTTGGTAAAATTTATTCATATTTTTATAGTTCTCTGTGGTTTATGTAATTTTTTTGTGATATGGGATGGTTTTGCATCTAACCATTTGATGGGCATTTGATTTAGTTCAAGTTTATGCAATTGATAGGAAGTTTTATTAACTAAGTGTATAAAAAGAGTACTGCTGATGGTCTTGATTTGTATTTCTCTATTCTATAATAATGTTGACTATTCCTTTATGTACTTATCAGCTAAGTGTATTTTGGCTTCTGTGAAATGTCTGCACTATTCCCTGATTCTGTTGAAATCTTTGTGCTTTTTTATTGATTTGTTGGAGTTCTTTATATATTTTAGTACTTATTTATGATGATTTTGTATAATGCAAGCCTCTTCTCCCAGTTTGTAATTTATATATTTTTTCATTATCAAGATGTCTTTTAATGAACAAGTTTTAAAGTTTGATTAAGTTAAACCAATTATCTTTTTTAATAGTCTCTGTGTTTTTCTTAAGAAAATATTTCCTACTCTGATATCTGAAGATATTTATATATATTTTCTATGAACAATTTCAAGGATTTTGTTTTGTCTTATTTTGTTTTGTTTACATTTAAGGTCATAATGAATCTGGAGTTGATTTTTACGTGCTAATTTCATCTTTTCTCATAAGAGTTGTCATTTTTTCTATCTCCATTTCTGAAAAGTCCCATATTTCCCTGCTGCCTGACATGCTCTGTTTGTCATATACAAAAGTTTAATATTTCTGGATGTGTTACTAAGATTCTCAATTTTCATCTGTCTCTGTGCCAAAGTAACTGTCTTAACTTCATAAGAACTCTTAAAATCAAGTACATCAGGTTCCTCTTTCCTGCTATTTCTCAGAAATATTCCAGGCATCTTTAGTTTTTTATACTTTGTTTAGAATCATATTTTCAAATATTGTGAAAAACTGAATAGAAATTTTGATTAAAATCTAATTGAAAGTAGATTAATTTTTGAGAGAATTAATATCTTCATAATACCTTCTTTCTATCTCTGAACATGGTATATTTCTCAATTTTTCTAGGTCTTGATACAATTTCATTCTTTCTGTGTCTTACTACATTTCTTCCATTAATTTTTATAGACATTTGATATATTTAAACATCATCCATT
This sequence comes from Noctilio leporinus, assembly GCA_004026585.1. Lineage (NCBI taxonomy): Eukaryota > Metazoa > Chordata > Mammalia > Chiroptera > Noctilionidae > Noctilio > Noctilio leporinus. Next base: position 18,779 of record PVIW01010931.1, on the reverse strand, counting down.
TCAGCTTCTCTCTCTTTTTTTTTTGTATTTATCACTGAATATTCCCCCCTATATTTTTGTATTTACATGTTTTTATAAGACATCAATATAATAATATACAGTTTGGTAACTAATAATTATTTGTCTTCAAAATGAGTTAAAATAAGTTTCATTTCTTTATACAATCTTTTTAAACTTGAGGTATTTTAGAGAATTGAATTTAGAAAATAATAGCATTTTGGTTAGGAAAACACAAAAGGCTTTAAATGGCTAGTTTCCCTGTACTAATGAATTTTTCTGCATTGTTATGGAAATGAAGAGAAACAGGAACAGTTAAGTGATACTTAATGGTTTATATATATATTTAAGCCAAGCCCATAGATATTATATACATGGAGAAGGAAAAATGTGACACCTTGCTAATGTATTTCACCAAAAGTGGATCTTACATTGTTACTGGTCTCATTAAACAATATAGATTTAAGGCCCTGGCTGGTAGCGCAGTGGATAAGGTGCTGGCCTGCAAACCCAAAGGTCACTGGTTCGATTTCCCAGCCAGGGTACATAACCAGATTGCAAGCCAGGTCCCCAGCCTGGTCCATGGTTGGAGGTAGGTGAAAGGCAACCATACATTGATGTTTCTCTCCCTCTCTCCCTTCCTCTCTCTCTCTGGAAATAATAAAATATTTTTAAAAACCCACAATATATAGATTTATAGGTTAAGTCGATGACAACTATGTAAATATTTTTCTAATGAAATTTTATTTATGTAGAAATAACATTTTCATTCATAGACCCACTGAAAAATACCAAATATTTTGGGTTAACTTTAAATTAAGCATCATATTGTAATACAACAACAAAAATTTAAATTAAAAAATAATTAATTAATTAAGCATCATAGATATAAACAATACTAAATTATCTTCTTAGATAGTCATTATGAAAGAATTTGCTATTAACTCATGATTTGTTGAAATAAGTTTAGGCTTCCTGGGATTTGGATCACATTGTCCATTGGAAAAATAGACTCTATGTGCTTACGTATCCTGGCAGGTCAGGGTTGTCCTGTGGAGTCAGACCCCATAATAGCATTGGAACAGAGTCTGGGGTCTTCCTCATCCCCTTCTTCTCAACTTCTGGATGCCATGCTTCAGAACCTCTATGACTTTAGATAGACAAAAGATGAAACAGAACAGAATTTAATCAGAAAGAAAAGGGGAAACAAGAAGAGAAACTGGAGACTCAGTGGCCTTGGGGTCAGAGCCAACTCCCCCACCTAACTCTCATGTAACAGCCCAAAGAAAGAGCGCCTCTACCTTCTTCCTGGAGCTCAGAAAAGAGCTGCAGGGTGCCCCTCCCATGATTCCCACTGGGGCCCCTGCAGCACAGCAATTTGCTACTAACTTCAGCAGCTCACTCTCCCCTGAAAAACAGGGAGCAAGTGGAAGTGGTGGAATTCTGCTGCAGAAATGAAAAAGAAGACAGAAGCAGGATCCAGATGAGAACACAGACTAAAACTAACATCCTTGAGAAAAATGTGAATATACAAGAATTTAACTTAGAAAGGTTTGGCTGGAGGTGCATCGGTTTGGGATCTTGTGTTATGGAAAAGGATAAGGAGTCCTGAAAAGGAAACATGTGGTCATTGTGGGTGTTTAGCCTCCCAGAAAGAGTTATGTGAATTACAAGGTTTTGTAGAAGCAGATCAAAGGTAAAAATAGTAGCAAAGGAAAAAGAAAAGAGAATGGCCTGGGACACAGATATTTACAAGAAGATAGGAAATCCAAAAAGAAGAAATCAGCTCCCAGTATTTTGTCAAATGAATATATTGGACAGGCTGGAAAATTCAAAAATGGGACACTGATTCTGAGCCAAGTTATCAAGAAAGTAAATTATTCCTGAGTAGCTAAATGAAGTGATCTGTGAATTAAAGGGAGGAATGTGAGTACCATTGTACTGAAGCTGGACCTGTGCAAGACTCCAGGCTGCTCTTACTTATTTCTTGTTTCATGGACTGCTTTTTAGGGAAACAATCAAATAGAAATGATAAAACTTCTGGTTGCTAAAGTGTCTGTTTGAGGGTGATAAGTATGCTGGGCTAACCACACGCACAGTATAAATATAAAGTAAACCTATTAGGAAGATGTTTGATTTTCTTCAGTGAGGCTCACTGAGTTAGTTCCATTTTCACTGATGGTTGTGCATTGCTCATAGTAAGAGTTTTCATAAATTTACTGATTTGTAAGTGCTAATAATTAGCTTTAAATTACCATTTAATTTTCTTAAAATGATGTAGTGTTATTATATAATGAAAGAACTTAAAAATAATTTGTTATTTTATGGGAAAAGCAGTTTCAATTCGTAAAATGTACTTCATAAGAAGTTATGTAAATAAAATACAACTTTTGTGGTAAATAAAAACAAACTAGGATCTATGACATAAATTTATCAACTATTGCTAACTCTCTAGATTTTTTTTTATTGCTGCATGTGCTGAAACAACAAGAAAATCTTATAGATTTACTTATAACTGTACGCATAGTAGGATTCTTCACTATCCCTATTTTTTTCTGAGTGTCATGGGAAAATCTAAATTTAATGATTCAACAAATATACCTACAAACAGATTACATTTAAAAGTAAAATGTGGTTGGGGGGAGGGGGTAGGCAGAGGGAAAGAAGGGGAGCAGCTTAGACAAGAATCTAGTATAAAGGAACCATGGACATGGACAACAGGTGGGATTGACTTTGGGGGGAATGGGTGGGTGGGGAGGGGGACAAAGGGGAGCAAAAAGGGGATGGATGTAATAAAATTAAAAAAAAAAAAAGTAAAATGTATTTATCTTTTGAAAATATATGCATTCCTATGAGCAATCTGGGAATTGGTTTTAAAGTTGGCTTGTAGCAATACACACATAAAGTCTTTTAATTGAGCATAAATTTAGTTTCCTTTCAGTCTTTCTCCATTTTTTTCTGGAGAGAGAGAGCTAATGTTATATCAGTCCAACTGAATTTTAAGATGGAAAACAAAAAATTAATAATTAGGGAGGTAAAAAATAATTTTCATGACACAAATGAACTGTCAGTTCATAAAACTTTATTATTTAAACTAAGAAAACAATGTTCTCACTCGAAAATATTAAATTCATGAATGATCAAATCAACATTTACATATTTTTATCAGTTTTAACATGAGCGATATAATCTTCTTTAGAAATATATTATGTACATTATTTTTAAAATCTACAATTAATATATACTTTTGCATCATTTTAAGAGATCAATTTTGTTTAAAATATACAAAACAATGCAAGTAACTATGAAAGTTTATATTATATTTATTTTATTTGAAATTGCCCATATATAACAATACTTAGAAGTTTTAACCTTAGAAAAATGTATAACATTTTATTTTAAATTTAACAGTAAAGAAGAACCACCAGCAACATCATATGAGAATAACTTTGAGAATTCAAAGGTCACAGGTAATCTTACTTAATTTTTAAACAAAATCTATTGCTTTTTAAAAGTATACAATTATAACAATCTTACATAGGTACAATTATTTTAACTTTTCAGATGCCTACATCCCAATAATTGTTTGTTCTCATGAGGAGAAGGAAGACTCAGAAACTGGTAATCAAAAAGTAGAAGATGTAAACAAGGAACATGATGAACATACTGAAAAAGAATTAAAGCTGATGGTAAGTGTTCTGTTTGACACAGTATTAGAGAAGATGAATCCATTTATGCTTCAAAGATACTGCAGTACTGGCCTATTAATAGCTTTAATTATTGCAATTTTCAAATGTGAAAGTACAGCCTATTCTGTCCTAGCTTGATCAACAAGGCTCTTTGATTTCACTATGCTGTTTCTGCTCTCTGCAGTGATAAATTAATAACATCCATTCTTTGTCTCTTTACCAATAGCTCTGAGTAAGTTTGTAGAAATTACAGAAGAGGCAGCACTATTCTGATGTGCATTTCTAATCTTTATGACAAGTGTACACTTAGTATAAATTTATCTTAACGTCAGAGGGCTGGACTAGATGATTGCTAGGGCTCTGTAGCACTACAAGCATTGCATTTAGCAGCATTTTTTAACTCATCTTTGTAAAAATCTCAAAGTTCTATATCACTGGAAAGTGTTAAAAAAGTGTTAAATTACAAAATAAGGAGAAAATGTCCTGTGCTATATTTTAAAAATAAGAGTCAAGCACAGTACTGTACAAGTTAGTATTAAATTTGTTATGAATTTCACTTTTGATGAACATTCAAGCTATTTAGAATTTGAAGGGAGTGGTTTTCATATAATTTTTATTACCAAGGAAGAAATATGAGTAAATGAATCACATAATTTATCCTTTGCCGTATATTTGGTTGAAACTCTTGTCATTAGAATACAAATATTCATAATTATTTAAGATTAAAATTACATTTGCCTGTTCAAGTGTCAGGACTGAAACAGAAAAGATAGAGTTCATCTTTTCTCCACACATTCTCCCTTTTCTATAGTGGTAGGGGAGCTGCATCACTAAAGTATGCAATTTACTTTGTTCTGACTTTAAGAAGCTACAAAGTTGTCACCCATTGTGAGAATTCTTACCAGCAGAAAGTTAACATTGCCATTTTTCAAACCACAGAATATAATGAAAGAGCCCTGAAAAATTACATACTTCACGAATGCACCTCATTACAATGAGCAGGCTCAAATATAAAAGTTTGTTTAGAAGTTACTGAGATTGTATGCCAATAAATGAACAGGAGGCTGTAATTTAGAAGCTAATTTGCTCTATGCTGACATTAATGCATAAAGCAATGAAGCTCTATAATGGATGGAAATACAACCAAATCTGTAGAACCCCAGGCATTGGCTTACAAGACAGCTGTGCAGTTGACAAGTAACATGAGCCTTATGTGAGAAGAAGGGGAAAACGTAAGATTTGCATATAATTATTGAGATCATGCAAATGTCAGTTATGAGGAGAAAAAAAAAAACACACAGGCATCTCACTGTTAAATCCTGACAGTTGGCATCACTGAAGAGCTCAAATACATTTGAGTACCCGTTGGCAGAGGGTCATTAAAACAGAATTTGCAGAGACATTAACTCCCTCACTTTTCTTTGAGTGACGTTTTGCTATTAATAGTTTGCAGAGGCTTTGCAGAAAACATATTAATAAGAAAAGCTGTAATAAGGGCTCCTAGAGTAAGTGTGAATGCAGCAAGGGGCACCCAGAAAGCTACTCTCTAATTGATTAGCATGGAGCTATCAATGTGTATATTCTAAGTGATGAGAAAGTGCAATGACAAGCAAGAATAGTTGAATAATACAATGTGTTATTTGTAAGCTGAGGAGAATGATTAATTTTGGCCCCTTTTCTTATTATTCTCATTCCCAAGTCATAGCCTATAAAGGATCCCCCCAAAACATCTAGCTTCTAGAATTTGTACTAAATCCACAAATGAAATTAGTTGAGGAAATCAACCAAATAATTAGTAGCCAAGTTAATGAAACCTATCTAATTCATTTTGTATATTTAAAATCATTTGGTCATTATTTCTTTTCTTTTTAATTTCTTAAGGTCAATCAACACTTAATCAGAAACCCTGCTTCTAAAGATGAAAAGAGTATATTTTCAACAGATACAGTCAATTTTCCAAATAAAGCTGAGGGGTCAGAGAAGAAGCATATTCATGATGAAGTGTGCACTGACTTGCTTAAAAGGACTTTGTCATCAAACTCATCACCAGAATGCTCCTTAAAGAGAGATTTTTACCACAATGAAAATTTTATCTCAGGAAATGAATGTAGTCATAAACCTTCAGAGGAAATTACTTCAGATATGAGAAGAATCAAGCCACCATTGAGAGATATTGACAATGATGAATTAGTGAAGTTACATATCAGTATCAAAGAAGTATTGGATGATAATGCTAATCCAGCTCAAAGAAAAGGCAGAGTACAAATATCTTGTCCCTCCTCAGATCAACTAATGGCAGACAACCTTAACAAAAAATATGAAGAAGATATGAAAATTAAAATGAAAGACTGTGAATTTTTAAAAGGTTCACATTTAGATTGCCACTTGGAGGAATCCATACATAAGGAATCTTCCAGAAAAGATTATCGGGATGGTACAAATGAGGAGAAGAAACATTTAGGAGTTAATGAGAAACAAAGCAAAAAACTTCAATCAATATTACACAACCAAGGGAAGAAGATGAGCCAGTCTGAAATAAGTGTGAAAAGGATTGGAGCTAGTAGCAAAGAACTAACTGTTCTGCCTAGTAAAGATACCACAACCCCTGACCAAGCGATTGGAATAGATTTGTTTCAGTCACCAACAGGAAATTGGGAAGGAGCTGTGTTAACCACCCCAGTGCATGATCTCTTAACTAGTAAAGACACTAATTTAGAAGAGATGCCTGGTCAAGTTTGTTTAAGTAATAGGAATATTTTGAGGAAAGATGATCTTTTACAAGTTGAAGAAGAAAATTTATATCGAATTAATCCTGAAGATCAGAATAAGAACAAACAGCATGAACAACAATGGCATTTTCTGGAAGGTCAGGAAAACACAAGCGAGAATATGGCAAATACAACAGAGCAGATCAAAGAACAAGCAGATTGTGAAGATGTGTGGGCAAAAAGAGATAATACAAGAAGTTTGCATGCTACTCCTATAGAAGAATTGTTTACCTTTCAAGAACCAGTGAGCTATGAACTGTCTTCCCTAGATGATCATGATATTACTGAGAAAGCAGGAGCAGGTACAGCTTATATAATTAAGACAACATCAGAAAGTGCTCTAGAAAGCATGTCTGCTAGAGAAAAAGCAATAATTGCTAAGCTACCTCAAGAGACAGCACGAAGTGACAGGCCCATTGAAGTAAAGGAAACAGCTTTTGATCCACATGAAGGGAGAAATGATGATTCACATTATACCTTTTGTCAAGGAGATAAAGGAGGTATAACCTATGACAATGATTTTGAACAAAAAACATGTTCAGATATTTGTAATGTGCAAATAGATGAAACGAAGAGTGAAGAAACCCTACCTATGTCCAATCCTCAAAAGAAATGTGGCATGGGAAATATAACATCTGTGGAAGAATCTCTACAGGTAATTAGAGGCAATCAAAAAGCAGGCTCAAAACTAAATTTGCACTTGGGAATGTTAACAACAGACAAAAAAATATTTTCAAAAAATAAAGATCATGGGCAGGCCCAAGAATTATCAAAGGAAATAAATGTAGGTGCCACAATTAATTCTGCTTTAAACTCAGACCCTAATAGACTGTCTGAGAATGGCTCTAATATTTCCAATCACCATGCTAACACTTCAGTGTCATCTTATGAACAGGCAGTTGCTGTAGAGAGCACAGTTCCTACCATGACTCTCCAATCTATCCCTTCTAAATCAGAATATAATTGTAATCCATCAAGTGAAATCCAAGATGTTGAGAAATACCCACATCCTTGGGATATACCTGAAGAAGTTTCCAAAAGTTCAGGAATAATGACATCAGTTAGTAGGAGAGAAAAGTGTATAGGTCAAATTTTCCAACAAGGAGAATGCAATTTGAAAAAATATTTAGGGCCAATGATTTTAATCACTGAAGATATTGGAAACATAGAAGAGGCAAGGCATAAAAATGAAGGATTGTTAAACTCTGGACAATCACTGTGTTTTTCAAGTGACAAGGAATCTGAGAGCTCTGCTTCTGCTAATCTCCATGCCCAAGAATGTCAAGCTCAAAGCAGTGAATCTCTGCTTTTGAAATACACCAATTCAAAAATATCTTATTTCCTTCTGTTTCTGGTATTTCTTGTAATCATCTACCAGTATGACTTAATGATCAGCTTGGCATTCTACCTTTTTTTATTGTACTGCCTGTCTTGGGAAAGAGGGAGACAAAAAGAGGCTGCCAGAAAAAAGTAACTCGGCACTATTTTCTTCAAAAATAACTATTTAGCCCCAAACATTTGGATTGGTGAAAAGAGTATTCATTTTTCAAAGAGCCAGTACAGTTTTTCTCTTAAAGGATGATTTTTAAAAGAACTGCATACAAAGTTTGCTCCTTCAATAAGTAATTATTCTACATAGGACCATTATGTTTGGATCATTAAATACCTATATGAATGTGAGATCTGAAGCACGTCAAGTTGAAATTAGGTACAACTGTTGCTCCTTAGCAGGCTATGAAGTTGCAATGCTTCATGTCTCTTCACCACTTAAAGTGCCATTTCTTGCATTCATTTATTTTGCAGTAAAAATTCATTTTTTTCCCTGAGTATTTTTCCCTCTATGGTTTTTTAAAGTAGATAAAACATTCAGTACTGATGATGAAACTTGCATTTACCACTGTGTGATTTATCAGCACATTTTGATAGATATTTCTACTTCAATTTAGTATTTTTAGGAGCACACATGTATTTTAAAATATGTAAATTTAAATTGAAAAAAGTTACTTGCTTGAATTGAATAATACTTTACACACACACACACACCTTTTACCTCCTTTATATCTTCAAAGTCAGGGCATTCATGAATGAAATCTGAGAAAGATTAAAACAATTGGCAGATGATCTTTCAATTCTACAAAATGTTGTGGATGGTTTGTGTTTAAGCAGTTTTTCTTTTCCTATAAAGGAGGACTGTGTAACATAGTTGAACAATTTCAATGTCAACTATTATTCAGAGTTGAAAATTTTAAAGTTCTACAAATATTACCTTAGAATGAAATTATTCTTATAAAGCTTTGAATAATAATAATAATTTAAAAATACTTCCAAAGGAACTATTTTACTTGGTAGTACTTTAAAAGATGAAATATTTCATCTTTTCTCATTATAACAATTAATTACTCCTCAAGGTCCATTTTGATAACAAACAACTAATTGTTAGTGATATGTATTATATAACCATCAGGTTGTTAGATGATAAATCAAATTTTGAACTAGGCAGATAAGTAGATATGGAAATTTACTGAAGAAAAACTTAATATCAAATGTGGTAGTTATTATCATCTTTGCCTACATCTGTGAAATAAGCAAACTAGTCATTTTAGTCACATGGGAGTAATGCAAAGATTCTTATACAATTAATTTTACTGAATGACTACTATATGAAAAACCTGTGCTCTGTTTTATGGCCGAGCACTCCCTTTGACCTCCATAATTTTCATTAGGTACACAACTATTTCCAAATCCCCTAATTGCATACTGTCTCAAGTCCCACTGAAAGTTAACTAAAAGTTAACTTTTTAGTTGAACAAATACAAACATCTTGAAGTAGAACTTAGGGAAAATATTTGAATGAGAAATCACATTTTTATTAAATATAAGTGGAATACAGTAGGTCATATCTAGAATGTTATCTCTAAACTTGTTATTCTGCTAACATTGTTAACAGATCTAAATTACAATGATGTTAAGGTTAGCATTTCTTTAGTTCTTAATAACTTGGTTTTTTCTTTCTACCTTTAATATTTTTAGCCAAAATACCATATTCTACTAATGCAAAATCTACTACATTATTTCATCAACACGCATGTGTGGACTGTAATTATTCCCTTATTCACAAAAGACTGTAACTCTTTTTTACCTCTTTTATTTGACTTTTGATAACATTAACTTACTAAACATTCTCATGCATATTTGTAATATGACAACCAAAGGATTTACTCAATTGTGTATTCCCCTGCCTGCAATGAAAAGTACAGTGATTTAATTGAGTTTTCAAATATTACTTATGAAGCATTTGAAATAGTCATGAACTTAAAAACTATCGCTAGTGGCAAGGTAGATTTTTGAAACATGACTTAGTCGCATCACCAAGTTGGACAAGAAAAGTAGATATCAGGAAGACCTGGTAATACCTACTTAATAAAGATTTGATTATGAATCATCATGACAAGGATGATCTCTGCAAGCCTGGCTGCATTCACTGTGTCTTCCAAGGATTAGTTAGGAGCCAAAAGAGGGTGTGGCATTTGAATAAGCTAAAAATACATTGCACATATGTTTCTTATAGTGTATAAGAAATGTGATATACCAGCCATTATCTTTCATCTTGCTGAGCTTCTGACTATTAGAAACAGAATTCTAAAAATTAATTGGCAAGTATAGCAAGTACAGGTAGTAAAATCATCCTAAAAATTCACATCTGTATAAGACAAATGTATTTTTCACTGTAAGAAAAAACGAGTCATTGAAATGACTGACATTCATCCCTCAACATTTAAGAACATTGGATTAATGCAGTTGTGTTCCCTGTTGAACTTCAATATTTTGATAGTGTATATATATATATATATATATATATATATATATATATATACTGTCATAATTTTGTGAGAGAAACAGGATTTAAAAAATTTTTCATCTTAAATCAGTCTGATGATTAAATAGGTTAAATATACACACCAAATTTGGGAAATAAATAAAGTGCTTTATTTTTCCAAATAACATTCATGTAATGTTCTTAATAATTTATTTTAGTCATGAATATTATTTTATATCACTAGAATTGTTATCTTATTTACTAGTCTCACTTTTTACATATAAATAATCAAAACTGAAAACAGCAAAATGAAAACTAGCAGAACTAATACAGATGCAGCAGGAAGGCTGTGTTATCTCTAGGGCCAATTTATCTACTTATTTCTCTTATCAGGATCTCTGACCTTTCCATTTTTATTGAGTGTATATTAGAAATTGAACTGTCCAGCAAGGCTCGTCTTTGGTTATTAGTCCTGTCTTAACTAGTTCTTGTGGAACTGAAGAATAGAATCTACTCTAATTTTGCAGCAAGGTATTAAAGAAATATGACAGGCCATGCTCTATTCCAGCATGTCTATAGTTGTATACCTATATGAAGAAAACAGTTTTAAAAAGCTCCTTTTATTGATTTGATTAAATTATTTTTCAATTTTCAGAAGTAATTTATAATAATTTATGGCAACATAATTTTCATCTTTTAAAACTATTTTTTATTATTAAAGCAATTTTCACAACTTTACCAAAACCTCTTTAAAACAGCAATTAAGTTTTTGCTAGATTTTCAACCTAGTTTTTAATGAATGATCATGTTTTACAGGAAGTGTCCTTATTGAAAAAAAATGTCATTATTGTAGAGTGTTAAAACCTTATTAAAGAGCTCTTTAAAATTCAGCATTTTTATTTTGTGTCATTCCTATATTTGTTAAATACATGCATATTATGCTAAGTGAAATAAGCCAGTTGGCAAAAGACAATTACCATATGATCTCACCTATAAGAGGAATCTAATGAACAAAATAGAACCATAGGCATGGAAACATGGAACAGACTGATAGTGACCAGAGGAGTGGGGGGAGGGGGATAACGGTGGAAAGAAGGGGAAGGGGCTAGACAAAGAACATTCATGAATGACTCACGGACATGGACAACAGTGTGAGAAGTGACTGAGGGAATAGGGATGGGATGGGTGGAAAAGGGCAAAGGGGGAAAAATTGGGACAACTGTCATAGAATAACCTTAAAAATGATTTAATAAAAATATATAAAACCATATATTATGTGGAAATTTAAGAAAAATATTCCCTAAGTCTTTTCCTAAAATTTTTTATTCATGATACAGTAAAGAGATTCAAGGGCAAATCAATAATGGATTATAAAGAAATTATTTTTATTTGTCTGAGATGACTCCAAGATTTGATTTTGCAACACATTTCAAGGCCTGATTAACTTATTGATGTTGTTAGGGATTAGTGGCTCTGCTTTGCACTTCATAGCATCCTGGCTGCATCATGCAGCCTTATTGCTATTGCTCCCTGTTTCAAGTCCTTGGTCAGTCAAACCGGTAACTTTGCTCCTAGAATATGCTCATCTGGTTTCTACATCACTGGCCATGTTGCCCCTCTATCCAGAGGTCACTTTTATTCATCTTTACACCCTTCTCCCTATTCAATTCTGCACACTTTCTATGTACAGCCGAAGTCTGCATCTTTTTGAATTCTATTATGGCAGAAGGTCAATCACTCTGTTTTCACATTTCTAAGGACACATTTCTTTTTGTATATAATGGACATTTGATTAATTATCCTAACTGGACTGTTTGCTTCTTCAGGGCAGGGACAAAATTTTCTTCTTTCTTCCTATCCTCACAAGGCCTGGTTTGTTTTGTAGGAATCCTCAGTTAATACTTGTGGCTGGAATTGAATTGCAATGCTGTCCCCTTGCTATCCCATCCCTGAAATGTGGTCAGGATGTTCTGAGGCCTGATTTTAAAATGAATAGACTTAATCAAAACAAATCTAGGATGTTTTAGTAAACTGCCAAAGACAAGATAGAAATATTCAAAGAGAATATGGATGCAAAAGATAGCAGTGTAGTGTATTTGGGTTATAGAAAGAAAGGGGCAATCTTTTCTCTCCATTACTCTTAATAATTAAGTTGATTTCTGTATTCTTCCTGGCACAGAATATTTTCTGTTCATTTGATTTCATAAGAAATAGACACAGATTATACATTAAAGGGATAATAATGCATATCTTTATTCACTGGCTTATGTGATAATAGAATGACATGTTTTCAGATAAAGCAACTCAGTAGCTTAAAAATCAACAAACATCACAAGGTATAAAGTGTAAGAAACTCAATCTTCCCAACTGCTGCCATGCCCTTTGAAAATGGCTGACCTCTCAATTTCACACCTGTTCTGCAGGTCCACTTTTAGGGTAAGCAAATAGAACAACTAGCAAAAATAGAGTTGTTTTTTTTTTTTTTAAGAAAATGTTTACTTGATTAACATATATGAGTATGTATATACAAAAATACAACTGCACATAGGTACAAACATATATGCATATATATGCAGACAGTATTTCTACATCTTACAACAATAATGGCGGTGAACATAGTCTACTAACACCATGTGTAATGATATATATAACATGTAAGAAGTTTATTTAAGAAATTTTATTTAAGAAACTCATACTATCATATTTAGATATAAAATTAAAGTGATAATGCAAAGATAAGCCTATTTTTGAGTCAGATTCTAAAGGAAAGCCATATATGTCCTGGAAATGTAGCAGCACATCATATAACAGCTTACGACCACAGCAATTATTCTCTTGAGACTTAAATCAAAGCCAGATACATGTCTACTATATTGTAGAATTCATCAACAGCTTGTATCAGAAGGCTTGGCTCTGAATCTTGAATCTTTAGAATTTTCTAAAGATATACTTTATTAAACATAATATTAAACAGCAGAGAGATTATGCTTAAAACCACAATAAGAAGATAGAAATTCTCTTTGTAAACACTTAAATATTCCATAATCTACTTTTAACAATTTTATGTAGGAATGTTTCAATGTATAGTTTATAAAATATTTTTAACATAGGCATTTATTAAAACATTACACATTTAAGTCATTTTTATACATATACACTAAAGTGATATAACTTTTATTTCTAAACATTAAGTGATCTTCCTCATTAATTCATAAATCTTCAGAAAATGCACTTGTCATTTTTATTATGCAAATAAACTTTCCCCATGTTTAAGTGAAATAATTCTGCATTAAAAAAACATTATTCCTACATTCAGAAACGTAAGTGCTAATATTTTAAATACACTCTACTCTGTGAAAGTTGGATAGGAAAGAGGAAGTAAGAGATTATAAATGTTCTCTGTATTTATTTTGCAGTCTTTGATATTTGAGGTCAGGCCTTTAGATAGATGTGTGTATGTGTGTGTGTGTGTGTGTGTGTGTATGTATTAATTATTTTTTTCCTTTTTACTAATTTATTGGAGTGACACTGGTTAACAAAATTATACAGGTTTCAGGTGTACAATTAAATAACACATCATCTGTACACATTATTACCCCAAGTCTCTTTATCACCATTTATCCCTCCATACCCTTCTGTCCTCTCATTACCCCACCCCCAGTAATCACCACTCTGTTGTTTATATCCATGAGTTTTCTCCCTTCCTTCCTTCTTTCCTTCCTTCCTTCCTTCTTCCTTCCTTCCTTCCTTCCTCTCTCTCTCTCTCCTCCCTTCCTTCCTTCCTTCTTTCTTTCTTCTTTCTTTCTTTTTCTTCTCAATCTCTCTACTGCCCTAGCCCACCAACTATCCCTGATAGCTGTCAGCCTGCTTCCTATCTATGAGTCTGACTCTGTCTTGTTTGCTAATTTGCTTTGTTCCATATATGAGTGAAATCATATGGTACTTGTCCTTCTCTGTCTTATTTCACTTAGCATAATGTTTTTCAGGTCCATCATGCTATCATAGAGGGTAAGATCTTTTTATAGGCAAGTGGTATTTCATTGTATAAAGGTGCCACAGCTTTTTTATCCCCTCATCCACCGATGGACACTTGGGATATTCCCAAATCTGAGCTATTGTAAATAATGCTGCAATGAACATGGGGTCCATATATTCTTTTGACTTAATGTTTCAAATTTCTTTAGCTATATTCCCAGAAATGGTGCACCAGGTCATAAGGCAGTTTCATTCTTAACTTTTTTAGGAAACCCAATGATGTTTTTCACAGTAGCTGCACCAATCTTCATTTTCACCAACAGTGCCAATGGTTCCCTTTCCTTTACATGCTGGCCAACCATTGTTTGTTGGTTTATTGACCACCACTCTGACAGGTAGGAAGTGCCATATTTTAACACTATAGTTTTAGGTATGAAGGAAAACACAACAAAGCCCACTGGAATACCTCATTATAATTAAGTTTTACAAGGATGAAAAAAAAAATATTTTTGCCAGTAGGTATAAATCACTCTGTTACATGAATGAAAGAGCAGCATTTTACTAAATCCTCACCCAAGGATATGTTTATTGATTTGAGAAAGAGAGAGAGATGGGAAACATAGATTGGTATGATTGCCTGGTTGCCTCTTGTATGCTCTCCACCAAGATTGAACCTGCAACCTGTGTATGTACCTTGACTGGAGCAAAAGCAAAACCTTTTTGCTGAATGAGATGTTGTTCCAATCAACTGAGCCACTGGCCAGGGCAAAGAGACAACTCTTAATATGAGTGTCATCATATTATAGGCAGAATTCTTATTTTTAGAGTCATAGAACAAAATTCAGATATACCAGCCCCTAGTTGGCCTAAGTAAAGTAACACTTTTTGCAGATTCAGTAATGCAGAGGGCAATGATAGAAACAAAACAAAATTTAACAAAAATTAAAAATCACTAGGGACATTTTGTAAATAATACAATGGCCAAAATCCATTAAAAGAAGTCATTTCTATGACTGATACCAGATAATTATATTATTCTAAAAGCACATAGTAAGTTTATAGCC
Source organism: Noctilio leporinus (assembly GCA_004026585.1). Classification (NCBI taxonomy): domain Eukaryota; kingdom Metazoa; phylum Chordata; class Mammalia; order Chiroptera; family Noctilionidae; genus Noctilio; species Noctilio leporinus. The sequence goes on along the minus strand of PVIW01010931.1, from coordinate 3,469 downwards.
TATTGAGAGAGCTCAGGACATGATAATTCCATCATCCACGGTGATCAAAATGAAAAAAGATAAAAGAAACTTTTGTAAATGTTGTGAAAGCCACTGTGTGTCACTCCAAATTATAGTGGTATATGTTGCTGGAAGCCATATTATGAGTATACATTAAGCTCATCATCTGTAAAAGCGAAAAAAATGGAAGGAAACTAATTATATTACTGGCGTTTATCAATCAAAGCAAGCCAAAAGAATTACAATAGAAAACATAAAGTAAAACATAAATGGTCCAGGATATTCACTAAGAGACAAAGATATTTTAAGGCAGTGCCAATGTCATTCCATCTAATTTTGGTCTTTGCAATACCTTCACATTTGGCCTCACTTCATATAGGTGTGCAGTTCTGAAACTGCATTTTCTTTATTTCTACATAAAAAATGTGTGCATCGGAAACTTATCTGATGAATTATATAATTTTAAGACTGTAGAACATGGTCATGCTAAATGAATGGCAAAAGCCTTAAAAGCCTTAAAAGCCTTTATAAGTGTGCCTTTGCTGACTTCAATCCAACGTGAAACTTAGACAAAATTTCTAAATATCTGTTTATTCTTTTCATTAAAGAATATATCACTGGAGTCAATTTTATGTGTCTATAAACTGTCTGTCATTGAAGGTATAGGGGCTGGGATAGTTTATAAAGTGGGGCAGTGTCATTTTCAATTGCTAAAGCCAAGGGGAAATTTAATAATAATCCATCTGTATTACTCAAAGCTCTTTGGCTGAAAATAACCAGAACCCCTCAAAGTAGTTTAAGCAAAGAAAAATAACAATAACAACAACAACATAACATAAGAAAATATGGCATTCCAGGGCTGGAAGTGAAAATAGGCATCTCTAGGGACAGAAGCCAGGACATGAAAATCTATCAGAAATGGAGCTTCTCCTGGTTTTCATGTTCCCCTTTTATTTTTCATTTTTCTGTGTTCACTTCATTTTTCTCTTTCTGTCAGTGAACTATCTCTTCAAGACACATGGTTCCTACAGTAGAAGTCTTCAGTGGTAGTCTTACATACTGGTTACATATATCCTAAAATCACCTGTGGTCTGCATCTCAGTTTTAAACTCCCAGCAGAGAAAAATTCATTGGTTCAATATGAATCAGATGTTCATTCTAAATGTAATCTATTATATCACTGTAACTGAGGACAGAGAATTTGCCATTTTCTTATTAAGGTGACAGAAGACTCTGAAATGTTTCCAGGTTCTCAAAAAGTGGGTAGGATTAGGGGACTTATAATGTGTATCTATAATGTGTCAATTCTCAAATTTTTATGGATATGTTTCTGTTACAAAGTGTCATCTCCAAATTCCCCATAGCCTGTAGTATTGGGGATGAGGGAAGAGGATAGTGCAGCGTTAGAGGTACTTTGCACATCTATAGTTTGTAGCTAGTCCCTTAGTTTTGCAATAGTGGTGCCCACTGCCTGGTGCCAAGGAGATAGGAGGACCATAGAGTGGTAGCAGAGAGCTCACAGGGCCTGTGTGAGATGTTAGCAGGTGGCTATGACTGGTCACTCGATCATGTCACAGGCTGTGGTTAGGATTTAAAGAGAAAAAAACAGAAAGCAAAACAAAACAAAAACTTAAAAAACAAAAACAAAAACAAAAAAGCCCTGGCTGGTGGCACAGTGGATAAGGCACTTGCCTATAAACCCAAAGGTCGCTAATTCAATTCCCCAGCCAGGGCACATAACCAGGTTGCAGGTCAGGTCTCCAGCCAGGTCTGTAGCTGGGGGCAGGTGAAAGGCAACCATACATTGATGTCTCTCTCCCTCTCTGCCTCTCTCCTTCTCCCTCTCTCTAAAAATAATAAATTCATTTAAAAAATAAATAAATAAAAAGAAAGGTGGAAGCTATTTAGCGAGGAGAGCCACGTGGTTTGAAAGGATGTAGGGGGACCCCCCACAAGGTTTGGTGTGTGTGAGAGAGAGGACCATGCTGTTTGAAAGGCTGTAGAACCATTATGTAGCAGCTACATAGTTTATAATCCTTCATGGTATGAAAGAAGAAGGGGAAACTGCTATGCAACTCATGGGATGATCAGCCATGTGGCCTGGGCTAGTAACAAAGCAGTCAGATGCTGCTTTGATCATGCCAGCTCCAGCTGGTTCCAAAGCCACCAAGGACTCCACTTTTGCATACCTGGACTCATCCAGACTCCCGGAACTCAGGACAAGTGAAAAGGACTCTTTAAGGATGTCCGCTTTTCCTGAATTTCACCTGATCCAGAGTAACATGGCACATGTTACACAGAGGCTGATGGTATCGTACCTCAGACCCTGAAGGAGAGAGCTGACAGATAAGAATGGGGAACTATTGGGCATGTTTTTGGCTTATAGACTTTTGGGGAGCAAGGGAAGTGATGGGTCTCAGGGGAGAACCAAAGCTTTGAACGGGAATACTCATAGCCCCCTTCCATCCAGGTTAAAATATTGTAAATAAAGGCCTGTTTTTTCAACACTAATTGTTGGGTTTTATACCAAGGTACCATGTGAAGAGCCTCCTTTGCTCTGTAACATTTTGGCCTTTTTTTTTTCCCCGTAGAGCTACATGGCTTCCTATAGATTTACAGTAGATCCTAATATTGAGTAGCACGAATTCCTCTACCTTGTTCTTTGAAATTATGTATCTCTTGACCCTTTGCCCTTTCATGTGAATTATAGAATCAGCTTATCAAGTTTCATGAAAAATTTATTTTTATTGGATTTTTACTAAATATGTACAATAATTTGAGGAGAATTGACATTTACAAACATATAGTCTTGGCACCAGACTGCGAACCCAAAGGTCATATTGATGTTTCTCTCCCTCTATTCCTCTCTCCCCTTTTCTCTGAAAAATAATAAATAAAATCTTTAAAAAAACCTGTTGTTGAATCCAACAGCTTAAAAACAATTTTTAATAAATAAAAATAATGATAATAAATAACTAAAAGCATTGCTCCCCAAAAATCTTGTCTTAGGCTGGTGTGACTCAGTGTATTGAGTGCTGACCTGTGGCCCAAAGGATCACCAGTTCAATTCCCAGTCAGGGCAAATATCTGGGTTGCAGGCCAGGTCCCCAGCTCAGGGTGCATGAGAGGCAACCACACATTGATGTTTCTCTCTCTCTTTCTCCTTCTCTTCCCTTCTAAATAAATAAATTAATTAATAATAAAATATTTAATAAATAAAAAACATGTAATCTTTCCATCCACAAGAATAATGTAACTTCTTAGAAGCAAAAAAAACAAATCCCATTTATCATAGCAACAAGAAAAATAAAGTACCTAGGAATCAACTTAACTAAGGAGGTCAAAGACCTGTACTCAGAAAACTACAGAACAATGAAGAAAGAAATCAAGGAAGACACAAATAAATGGAAGCATATACCATGTTCGTGGATGGGAAGAATTAACATCATTAAAATGTCCATACTACCCA
>PVIW01010930.1:0-40850 GCA_004026585.1 Noctilio leporinus | reverse complement strand
ACTCAACACCAGGGAGACAGACAGCCCAATTAAAAAATGGGCAAAGGACCTGAACAGACAACTCACTGAGGAAGATATACAAAGGGCCCAGAGGCATATGAAAGAATGCTCAACATCACTAGTCATCAGAGAGATGCAAATTCAAACCACAATAAGATACCACCTCACCCCTGTCAGAATGGCAATCATCAGCAAATCAACAAACAACAAGTGCTGCTTTTAGGATTCTCTCCTTGTCTTTGGAATTTCCCATTTTAATTATGATGTATCTTGGAGTGGGTCTGTTTGGGTTCATCTTTATTGGGACCCTCTGTGCTCCTGGAACTTAAGTGATGTGTTCACTCATCAAGTTAGGAAAGTTTTCTGTCAGTGCTTTTTCAAACAGGTTTCTTATCCCTTTCTTCTCTTCTTCTTCTGGTATCCCTATGATACAGATGTTATTATATTTCATGTTGGCCTGCATCTCTCTTAAAACCTCTTCATTCGTTTTCAATCATTTTTCATTTTGTTGCACTCTCTGGAAATTTTTTTCTATGTTGTCCTCCAGCTCACTGATCCAATCCTCTACTTCATCTAGCCTGCTTTTGATTCCTTCTACTGTTTTCTTCCATTTGGAAATTGTTTTCTTCATTTCCTCCTAACTCTTATTTATAGTTTCTATGTACTTTTAAACACTGGTGTAGTTTCAGTAAATTCCTTGCAGCTTCCCTGGAGTTCTTCATAGTTTCCCTCAAGTTGTTTGTAGTTCTCCTGGAGTTGTTTTTAGTTTTCTTTCAGCTCCCTGAGCTAATTGAGTTTTTCTATCATCATTATTTTGAATTCCCTGTCTGATAGTTTGCTTGCCTCCATTTCATTTAGTGGTCTTTCTTGGGATTCCTCCCTTCCTTTTGGTGATGGACTTTATTTTTTCCCCCTCATTTTAGGTGACTCTTCTCGATTGTTTTTGCTTTCTAAATTGGGCTTTTTTTGAGTACCTGTCTTTGTGGTGTGACCTCGGTCTTGTAGAGGTGCACAATATTTACTTCCTGGATCCACCTCTGGTGATGTCAGATCGTTTCATATTCTGGACCTGGTCAGTGTGTTGGAGCCAACCAGAGATCCATTGTCTTTGCCTGCATCCTTCAGTTTTATTTTTAAGATTTTATGTATTATTTTTAGAGAGAGGGGAAGGCAGGGAGGCAGAGAGGGAGAGGAACATCAATGTACAGTTGCCTTTCACCTGCCTCCAACTACAAACCTGGCTTTTAACCTGGTTATGTGCCTTGGCTGGGAATCGAACCAGCAACCTTTGGGTGTGCCCTTCAGTTTTTATTCCAAATAATCTTTGCTCAGCTGTCAGTAATAGGTACTGCTGAGCGGGAGAGATTAGTTCAGTTGTAATCCAATCAACCTTTGACCAGTCATCAGGTTCAGGCACCAGTGGCCCGGGCAGACTGATTCCAGGGGGAGAGGGCTATGCTGTCCTCTCAGGCAGAAGCTGCTTGGCATAACAACATAGTTTGCCTGCGGTGTGGAGGATGAGTCAACCCTGGGACCCCATTAGCTACTCTCTCATATCTCTCCTCAAAGCCACCACTCCAGATTTTCCCCAAGCGTCTCTAGTCTACTCTGCCCTCCCTCCACTGTAACCCAGGATAAGTGGGTGCCAATGTAATTTTGTGTGTGGTCACTTTAGTAATTCTCTATCTCTAGCTGTCTCGGGCTAGCTTCTCATAGCTGGATGCTGTCTTACTCTCAGCTGTGTTGCTGTAGGTTGGGAAGCCCAGATGGGGGTTTAGAACTCACCCTTCTCAGGTGGAACCCCCGGCTCCATCCCTTCAGCTGCTGCCCATGGGAGCCCAGCCAGCCCTCTCAAGTCCCTGTAATTCCTACCAGTCACATTGTGATTGTGATGAAGCGGCCCTCTACTGTTTTGTCTGTGGTTATAAGCCTTCTCTCCAGCTAGTGTTCTGTTGGTTACTCTGGATGATTTCTCCCCAATTAAGTTGCAATTCAAGATGGATCCTGGGAGGATTGGTGTAGCTCCACTTATTCCTCTGCTATCTTGCCAACTCACCTCATTGTTTAACTCTTTTTCCAGAGATTTCTCCCATTCTTTCATATAGGACATGTTTCTGTGTCTTCCCATATTGGCTGCTTTTTTCTTTCTTTTTTTCCCCCCATGTATTAGGTAGATATTATGTGTGTCCCAGTCTTAATATGGTGGCCATATATAGTAGGTGTCCTGTGGGATCCAGTGGGGCAGTCTCTTTGATCACCTCAGCTGGGTACTCCATGAATGCCCCTTGTGTGGCCTATGTAAGTCCTCCTATTGCAGTTGAGTCTTGATTGTTATTGACCATATGAAGTGAAATGTGCCTCAGCGGTGCCTCGTGCCTACTGAGATCTTCCTTTGGATATGCCACATGTGAAGCTAATTAGATCCTGCTCTGAGTTCTTCTGAAGCTTGTCACAGTGTGTTTCTGTTCTGGAACATCTTTGGAGGGTCTTCAGTGCAGCTCAATGTCAGGTGCTACCTGTGACTGTTCCTGGGTAACTTGTTTGAAGGTATAAACTGATCTATAATTTGTGGCTTGGCATGGGTGTGTGTGGGAAGGACTAAGTTGTGCACTTAAGCTAGCTTCCACCAAGATGAACCTAGGGGAATTTCAGGAAAAGGCTCAAGGTCCCCTGAGTTCTACCTGGACCTTCCATCTAACTGTTAGGCACAGTCACTGAGATAGCCTCTGCCCATACTTGAGTTGCATGAGATACATTCTCAGTGAGTCACCAGGTAGGGACAAGTGCTATCCACCAGACTGATGTAGGTTCAAACATGGTACTAGTGCTAGGTCTGAGGTCACTCAGCAAAAGCCTCAGGTTATACCAAGTCTGGCTGCCACCCATTGGGTGTCCACAGGCCTTTGTGTGTAGTGAGGTCTCAGGGAGTCACCAGGGTGATGCCAGCAGTGTTTTAGGCCCAAACAGAACAATATTTGCCCATGTGAATGGAAGACCTTTGTCTAGTGTGGCATGTGATAGAAAAATGGCCCCTTTCTAGAGCCACACAAGTCATTCTGTCCCAGGTTCTGTTGGAATCCCAAGCTTAGCAAGGTGAAGCTAGTGGATCTCCCATGAGTCAGAGGCACTAGTCAGGTTTGGAAGAAGGTGAGGAGAGTGAATACTTCCCCAAAGCCACACAATTCAGTCTGTTTTAGGTTTTCCCCCAGACCTCCAGGGAGGCTACAGTGGGTAGGGCAGGGCCACCAAGAGTCTGAAGAGTAGGGTTAGCATATCTCCCTTCATGGGAAGGTGCTTGTCAGGTTCACAGGAAAGGAGGGGGAATGGCCCTACCCCAATGCCACACCACTTAGTCACTGACACTTTCTGAGTTTATCCAGACCTCTACAGGCCAGCCCAGGCAGCTGACTCCTCAGCCAGGCATAAGCTCCCCAGGGTGGTGTGACTGGAAGTCCAAAGGGTGGGGCTATTGCATTCCCCCAAGCTGATTACTCTAAGAAAGGGGCATGCTCCACCCAAGAGAGGTGGGAGAAGAACTAAGCTCTGGAATCCTTGCAACTGTCCTTTCATCTCTCTTTCCAGAGATACAAACCCTAATGTTTCTTTATAGGACTCTAGTTTGCTATTTGCTCCCTCTGCTGGAGCCCAGGGTGAGTGGATTCAAATGAAAATTTGCACATTGGCCCTTTAAGAGGGCACCTATGTCTCCAGCAGACTCCTCTCTCTCCCTGGCAGACAAAATCCCTGATTATTTTCACAGCCAAATGCGAAAGTGGGCACCTATTTCCTGTTCTGGAGCTCTGGGCTGGGTAGCCCAGCTTGGAGGTGACGTTCCAGCTCCTGGCATGATGATGAACTCCTTTAGCTTTATCTTGTTTGGGAACCACTTTATCTGCCCTTCCATTCTAAATGATAGCTTGCTGGATAGAGTAATAAAACTAATCTTGGTTGTAGGACCTTGCTTTTCATCATTTTGAATGCTTATTGCCAGGAGAATCTTTGCAACTGAGATAAACCCCAGCAATCTCAGCCACATTTCACAGGAGTGAGGCCAACCTTTTTTGCATCTTCACCCTTCCTGCAAGTCTTGATATGGATTCTTCTGTAAATCCTTTACCATAAGACTTCTCCTCAGCTAGTCTCCAGTTGGTTATTTAGGTCGATTGTTCTATTTATGTTGTAATTTCAGTTTGGTCCTGGGAGGAGGTGAGTGTACCTTCCTCCTACTTTGCCTCCATCTTGGATCTCTGTCTCTTTTAATTTTTGTATATTTTATTGATTATATTGATACAGTTGTCCCAGTTTCTTTTCCCTTTGCTCCCCTCTGCCCTCTGCCCAGGGTCCCCTTTCCCTCCAGCAATCCCACTCCATTTAGTTCATGTCCACAGGTTGTACATATAAATTCTTTGGATTTACCCTTTCTTAATTATTCTTAACTTACCCTATCTGTTCTGTACCTACCAATTATGCTTCTTTCTCCATTTCTTCCCCTTCCCTCTTCCAGCTGATAACCCTCCAAATGATCTCTATACCTATGATTCTGCTCCTGTTCTGGTTGCTTAGTTTGTTTTTGTTTTTATTTTTTATATTCTGTTGTTGATAGTTGTGAGTTTGTTGTCATATTAATGATCATTGTTTTGATCTTCTTTTTCTTAAATAAGTACCTTTAAAATTTTATATAATTATAGCTTGGTGATGATGAACTCCTTTAGCTTTATCTTGTTTGGGAACCACTTTATCTGCCCTTCCATTCTAAATGATAGCTTGCTGGATAGAGTAATAAAACTAATCTTGGTTGTAGGACCTTGCTTTTCATCATTTTGAATGCTTATTGCCAGTCTTGTCTTGCCTGCAAAGTTTCTTTTGAAAAATCAGCTGATAGTCTTATGGAGAATTCTTTGTAGGTAACTCTCTTCTTTTCTCTTGCTGCTTTTAAGATTCTCTTTTTATCTTTAACCTTTGGCATTTTAATTATTATGTGTCTTGGTGTGGTCTTCTTTGGGTCTAGCTTGTTTGGGACTATCTGTGTTTCCTGGATTTGTATGTCTATTTCCTTCACCACATTTGGAACTTTTCTTTCATTATTTTTTCACACAAATTTTCAATTTCTTGCTCTTCTTCTCCTCCTTCTGGCAGCCTTTTGATTCAGATGTTGGCATGTTTAAAGTTGCCCCAAAGGTTCCTAAACCTCTCCTCATTTTTTTCAATTCTTGTTTCTTCATTCTCTACTGATTGATTGTTTATTTCTTCCTTATATTCCAAATCATTGATATGAGCCCCAGTTTTCTTCCCTACACCATTGGTTTTGTGTGGATTTTCCTTTATTCAATTAGCCTAGCCCTCACTTCTTCCTTTATTTATTTGTTGTTCTCAAGCATATCTGTCATATCTGTGAGCATATTTATCACCAGTGTTTTTAACTCTGCATCTATTAAATTGGCTATCTCGTCTTCTGTTAGATTGGCTATCTCCTTGTTGCTTAGGCCTCCCACTGGAACCTTGATTCATTCCCTCTTTTGGGACATATTTCTCTGTCTCCTCAACTTGACAGGCTCCTGTGTTTGCCTCTGTGTTTTAGGTAGAGCTGTTGCATCTGTTATGTTGTAAGGGACAGAGCCTTAGGTATTCATCAGTATGGAACAACCCATTGCACCATGTTGTGGTGCTGTATGTCGGGGAGGGGTCTAGAGGGAGCCACGCCACTTGCTCAGCATTTGCCCCTTTTCCAGGTACTTGTTTCACTTTTTATATGGGACTGGTGCCTCTCTAGCTGTTTCCCCGGCTGCAATTTCCAGAGTGGGTGGGTGGGTAGGTCTGTGGCTGTCTTAGTATTGTGGGGGCCCTCTAAACAAACTCTGCTGAGAGATCAGCAGTTTCTTCCTCAACTCCAACTCCCATTGGCTTTCACAGTCTGAAACAAGGAGACTTTATTCTCACCAACACTGGAACTGTGAGCTGTGCAATCACTCTTCCCTGGCTCCACCCCTCCTAGCTGTCTGGAACTTCTGGTTGCCTCCAGCTTTGAGGTAGTTTTATTCCTTCTTAGTTCTGGAGGGAGATGCAGCATGTCTACCTACACCTCCCTCTTTACCAGAAGTCTGGATTTCTCTCTTAACTAATTTTTAAAAGCAACTGTTCAAAATAATATATTTAAATGTACTTTTGGCATATAACATAGAGAAAAAATATATATTTGCCAATGAAGGCACCAAAAAAAATGGGTGGAAACAAAGCTGTATTGGGCTCATGAAATGAATCCAGAAGGTAACTAATATATCCCAGAAGAAATTAAGAAAATCACAAGTGATAAATAAGAATGTTAACATAATAAATTCTATCAATATGTATTTACTATCCTTATTTTGTCTTCCTTAAAAGATGTAAGTTTACATAAAACAATAATAACAATGACTAGGTTTACAATATTTTTAATGAACTATGTGTAATAATAATACCACAGTAATTGGAAGAAGGAAATAGAACTATATGAGTGATTTTTATAGACCTCACTGGAATTAACAGTATAAATCTAAAATAGGTTCTGATAAGTTAATATGTATATGCCAAGACCTATAGCAACCACAAAGGAAATAATTAAAATTTCATTAAAATATAATGAAATGGCCATTAAAGAAAGTAGAAGTATTAATTAAAATATATTCCTTTAGCTCTGGCCAGTGTGGCTCAATGGATTGAATGTGGAACTGTGAACCAAAAGGTTGAGGGATCAATTCCCAGTCAGGGCACATGCCTGGGTGGCAGGCCAGGTCCCCGACTTAGGGGTGCATGAGAGGCAACCACACATTGATATTTCTCTCGCTCTCTTTTAAAAAAAAGAATGACAAGATAAGCTACAGACTGAAAGAATGTGCAAAACACATGTTTGATAAAGGAATTTTTGTCCAGATTATATAAATGACTTAAATTAAAAAAAATAGAAAAACAATTCCCCCAGAATGGTGGGGAACAAAAATATGAATAGGAACTTCATCAAAGAATACATACAGACAGCAAAAGGTACATGGAAAGTTATTCAATGTCATTAGTAATGAAATACATATTAAAACTATAATGAGATGTCATTATACACTTCCTAGAATGGCATAAAACAAACAAAAAATAGTGTATGCTAGGGATCATGTGGAATGAAAAGAATTTTCACCCATTGTTGATGAGAATACAAAATGTTACAGTCATTTTTGAGAACATTTTGACAGTTTCTTATAAAGTTAAACACACAATTACCATACAACCTAACCCCAGTTTGAGGTATTTACCCAAATAAATTTAAAGTTTATGTTCACACAAAAACCCATACATAAATGCTCATGTAAGTTTTATTCATAAAAGCAAAAGATGGAATCAACCAAGTGTTGTATAAGTGGTGAATATATCAATATAAAGAAAAGGTGGGGCCCTGGCTGGTGTGGCTCAGTGGACTGAGCACTGGCCTGTGAACCCAAGGATCACGGGTTCAATTTCCAGTCAGGGCACATACCCAGGTTGAAAGCCAGGTCTCCAACCAGGTCCCCAGCTGGAGGCAGGTGAAAGGCAACCATACCTTGATGTTTTTCTCTCTTTCTTCCTCCCTCCCTTCCCCCCTCTCTAAAAATAATGAATAAAGTCTTTTTAAAAAAGAAAGAAAAGGTGGTATATTCATACAATGGAATACTATTTAGTAATTAAAAGGAACAAATTTCTGATTCATTTAACATGTATGCATCTCAAGTGTATTTTGCTAAGTGAAAGAAAGCAGACTAAAAAAGATATGTATTGTATAACTCCACTTATATAACATTATGTAGAAGCTAATCTCCAGAGATATAAAACAAACTTTAGGGGAGGAGGCGGGGCAGGGGTAATTTACTACAAAGAGACTACACAAGGAAAATTTTAGAGTGATAGAACTCTTCCATATGGTATTGTGGTAATTCATACATGACCACATACTGTGTCAAATTTTACGGAAGTGTGTACTGCAAAAAGTGATTTTTACTCTATGTCAATTAAACATTAATGTTGTATATCAGGATATAGAGGGAGACTTAAATAAAAAACACACTGTGGGAAATGAATCTCAGTGTATTACAGGTATATGACATAACCTTACTGAAAAAGGTGAAGAGAATAAAGTTGAACTATGTCCTGGCTGGTGTGGCTTAGTGGATTGAGCACCAGCCTGCAAAGCAAAGGGCCACTGGTTCAATTCCCAGTCAGGGCACATAACTGGGTTATAGGCTAGGTCCGCAGTTGGGTGTGTGTGAGAGGCAACCACACATTGGTGTTTCTCTTCCCCTCTTTCTCCCTTCCCCTCTCTAAAAATAAATAAATAAATAAACAAAATCTTAGGGAAAAAGCTGACCGAAGTTACTTTGCAAAACAATGTTTTGGATGGATAATACAAGGCTCAAGACAGAAAAAAAAAATCTGTACTAAAATGCTGTGTTCTGGTTGGGAAATTTATTTCTCACAGGGGTACATGATAGAAATTCTAAATCTACTTTATATACTAGGGTTAAATAAGTAAATTTACTGCACATAAGAGGGACCAGGTTTCTCACTATCGGAGATAGGAGTTAAAAATAAGAGAAAACTAAATGCATATCTGTGGTAATGGATTAGAATCACATGTATTAGTATGAATTTTTTATGTATATGAATATGTACATATACACAGAGATATACAGATAGACACAGTAAATAAATGCAGATAAGTATGTATATACAGTTTAGTATACATATATGTATCAATATCTCCTTGTTCTATCAGCTAAGAAGTCCTAAAAGCAATGGCACCCCAGTAGCAACCAGAACATTCTGCACTCAGATCTTAATTACTAAATCTGATTATTCAATAAAAGGAACCAAGAATCCTTGGAGAAATGGCTGATTACTGGGCTCAGAAAAGGAAAATGCAAGTGAATTTGGGACATCTTGTAGCACCAGAAAGCAAGGGACCAGAAAAAAATAATGAGTGTATGCTAACCTAAAAGGCCTCCCAATGGCTGAGGCTGGAAAGATTTAGGTAAAAATAAAAATAAAAATAAAAATAATGGCCCTGGCTGGTATAAGGCACCAGCCTGCAAACCCAAAGGTCGCTGGTTTGATTCCCAGCCAGGGCGCATAATCAACCAGGTTGCAAGCCAGGGCTCCAGCCAGATTCGTAGCTGGAGGCAGGTGAAAGGCAACCATACATTGATGTTTCTTTCCCTCTGCACCTCTCTCCCTTCTCCTCTCTCTGAAAATAATAAATAAAATCTTAAAAGAAAGAACACTTGCTTTTATAAATAAATAAATAAATAAATAATGATCATATTGTATTATTGCCCAAAATACTTAAAAATCCATGAGTCATAATAATGGAAACAAATTATTGTGTCAATAATTAAATAGTGGGAGGGGGAATCTTCCCTACAGTATAATTTGAAATATTAAACTTAGAAGGGAATGAGTAATATAAAAATCACCAGAACATTACATTAATATTGCTGCAGGCAAAATCCACAGAATATTTAGATAGTGTCAAATTATATGATCCCAAATATTTAAATTGTTGTGGTTGTTTCAACCATATGCCCACAAATTCTTTGATACTCCTCCCTCCAGGGCTAGACTTAGTAACTTGATTCTAACAAATAGCATATGAAAAGGAAAAAATAGTAACTTCACAAGTAAAGAAACCTGGCAGACATCACCTTAACCAAATGATCAAAGTTAATATCACCAGTGATCAGTCATATTGATATTACATAACCCTTATATTATAATGAAAAAGGGCACTTCACCTCTGTGGTTTTCTTCCCCCAAGTCAATAACCCCAATCTAATTATGAGAAAACATCAGACAAACCCAAATTAAGGAACATTCTACAAAATAACCTCACTGTTCAAAAGTGTCAAGGTCATGGGAAAAAAGAAAAAACAGAGAAATTATCACAGTAGAGTAAAATAGACATGTTAACTAAGTACAACATAGTGTCCTGGATTTAGTCCTGGGACAGAATCTTAAAAAGAACGGTATTGGAAAACCTGGAGAAATTTTAATAAAGTCTGTAATTTAGTTAATAGTATTGCACAAAGGTAATTTCTTTGCTTTTATAAATGTTCTGTAATTATTAGGCAAAGATGGGTGTAGAGCATAAGGAAACTCTTTGTACTATTTTTAAAGCACTTCTTTAGAACTAAAATTGTTTCAAAACAAAAAGTTTAAAAATAGACCATACCAAGATTTAAGAACCCCAGATAAAACTCTCTTAATGAATGGAAGTGACTGAATAATTGAAGAAACAAACTGAATAATCATTAAACTGATTCATTATTCAGTGTGAAAGGGAAGAATTTACAGAACACAGTTGACAGCATTCCTAGAAAAAATAAAAGCATACCACATTTATACCAAAACTTGGAACTACTTAATAAGCTGGTTGCATGCATATACATTTATTATATCTATGTGCATGGAATAGTATTCTCTAAATATTGTTCTGACCCTTTATGTATGGCAACAGGGACAGACTGACAGTGACCAAAGGGGAAAAGGGAGGAGGGTTAGGGTGGAAAAAAGGGGAAGGGTCTAGTCAAGGAACATGTATAAATGACCCATGGACATGGACAACAATGTGGGAACTGACTGTGGGAGTGGGGGCTGGGCAGGGCAGTGGAGAACAAAGGGGAGAAATTTTGGAAAACTGTAATAGAACAACAATAGAATACTTAATAGAAAAAAAATACATAACTGAATATAATTTGATGTGCATTATTTTATTCTTTTTTTGTATCTATACAATTTTCACAGTATGGATCATTAATTTAATCATTCTCATATTACTGAAAATTTAAATTGTTTCCACTAATTTGATGCTTCGAAATTGGATTGGTTACAAAGCTGAACTAGATTAGGTTTTTATCCTTAAGGCACATTTAGATAAATGAATGATAAAACATAGAAAGCCAACAGGGTGAAAGTGTTAGGATGGGTACATACAGGTTCTAAAGCACCGGTGTCAAACATAAGTCCCTCAGGTTGAATCTGAGGCACCTTGTTTTATCAGGCTAGGCACCTTTGGCCCAACATCTTGTTTCTACCCAGCTCGCTTAACTGTTAAGGAGCAGTTGCATTTTTACAGTCCTAAAATTACATTTGGCCCTTTGAAGACAACCTCAAGGCTGATGTGGCCCCTGGTGAAAATGAGTTTGACACCCTGTTCTAAAGGATAATGTAGCACAGGCAACTAAAGCAGAATCAAGAGGTCAGCAAAGACTTCCTTTCCATTATATTTTTTAAAGAAAAAAAAAATGCCCAGCCAGCAGCAATGGCATTCTTCCCAACAGTCGTGCTTCAGTCTCAGGAAAAAGTCACCTGACCCAAGCTGCAATACACTTGAAGTGTGCACTCCCCACAATCCAACAAATGATCTACTTAGATGCAGATCTCAAGGCTTAAGCAAAGCAATCTTGGAGATCTAACTGAGGAGGATCTTACACATACTATCACAAATTAAAAGTCTAAGCAGACCAATCGGGGATTCCTATTACAGTGGCCAACTTGGACACGATGGAGACATTTGAAAGGGTGTAGTTATGACACAGCATTTCAGGGTCACAGCAGTTCATAAGCATTAGGCCCTGGATAACTGGATATCTTTACCAAAATAATCCACAATGTGTGCAGCATTTAGCTGCAAGTTCAGGAAGTGAGCAAAATTCTCTGAAAGAGATGAGAAATTTCACAGATTTTGTGCCTCACTTTAAGATGATTTGCTTGGATGTGGCCAATGGCTATACTGCATAGTTTGTGACATTTTTGAAACTTATCCATGCTTAATTTCCAAATGTCAGGGAATGCATGACAAGAGGGATGGTAGAAAAATTTACTTTCTGAAACACATACAATCTAAATGGATGCCAGTCCAGACTGTGTGTACCACTCACATCAGAACATGAGTGAACTACCCTCAGTTTTGCAAAGTGACTTTGAAGGGGCAAATCATCTCAGATGGTGGACACCTGAGTACACACTATATAGCCAAACCTTTGGATCTGCAGGAGATTTTCCCATGCTGGGTGAGATGTTTTTAAGCCATACAGAGCGTGTTAAAGAAGTGAGGGAGAGGACTACCCATCTCAAGCTTTTCTATGGAATGAGTTTGAAACAGCAATAAAAAATATGAAAGAGGAGTTGCTGAATATAGCTCCTCTGAACACAAAGATGTTTAAGCATGACTTCTATAGGGAACATAAAAAACAATATTCTGGATATCAAAGTCTTATACAAGAGCTCCTGGCCTTGGCTGGTGTGGCTCAGTGGATTGAGCACAGGCTTGCGAACCGAAGGGTCACCAGTTCAATTCCTAGCCAGGGCACATGCCTAGGTTGTGGGCTGGGTCCCCAATTGGGGGTGTTCAAGAGGCAACCAATCTATATTTCTCTTGCATATCAACGTTTCTCTTCCTTTCTTTCTCCCTTCCTTCCCCTCTCTCTAAAAATAAAGAACTAAAGTCTAAAAAAAAAGAGCTTCTGAATGTTAAAATGCTGTTTTCTTTTTCCTCCCTTCACACCATCTGGAGGACTTCAGGTTTTGGAGCCATCCCTAGAGCCCTCTTGGTGCACAAAAACAGTGCATTGATTGGGTCATAGGCTGAGGGTGTTACCTTCCAGAATGCATGTGTTCATTTTTTTAATTAACATGTGCATCTTTTTCATTCATTTTTAAAAATAGTTTTTCCTCCAATATATGGCTACTATCTTCAAAAATCTACTTGTATTTAAAAACTACTGTAATTAACTTAATTTCAAAGGTAGCTGAATGTTACATTGATGCACTGAAATTGTCTAGGGACAAGGATAAAGGTGAAGGTTTGTATTTCTCTAGTGAGCATTTAGGAAAACAGGGTCAATATCCTCTGTCAATAACTCCATAAAAATAGTGTTGGGGCTACTCTGACTATATGTAAACAGAATAAACAGAGGAGAGGACAATGAAACTTCTCCAATTTTTGTTCAGTCAGAAGAAGTTGTCTCTGTGAGCCAACTAGCAAAGGGCTCCTTCTAAATTGCTGAGATTTCTGGATGATTCACCATTTAAAACTGCAAAAGTCACTAAAGCATTATGAAAGCTGGAGCTTGACCTTCATACTCCTCATCCCCAATTCATATCTGCCTGGTTAGATAACCCTCCCCTCTCCACTTACTGCCACCCCCAACAAAAACACACAGGAAAAGGGAAAGGTACACAAGGCAATGTTTGCTAAAGGCAATATGAGGGGGACAGACAATGTGTGTAGCATCAACAGGGGAGAAAGAGATCTCTTTCAGGCGGGGTGGTTTCAGAAGCTCAATGATTAAGGCTGAACCCCAAAGGCTGAGCAGGACCAGGTTCTAGGAAGAAGCAGGGGCAATCAGAAAGAAGTAAATACCATGCAAGGACAAAAGAAAAGAAGGTGGCATACTTGGGGCAGAGTGATGAGTTCTTGCTGGGTGGGGCAGAGAAGTGAATGACTTATGTTCTAAGGCTCAATTCTGATCAATGATAAATGTCAGAATGAGGAAAGTAGGATTTACTCTGTCAATGGTGGGGTTGCTATTCCAGAGCCTTTGGGCAGGAGAATGACAAGTTGAAAATATGCAAGGATGAAGTTTAATTTGATGGTAACATGCAAGGCAAATTGCAAAGGCAGAAGGGGGTGCTAAAAGCAGATAAGTCTCGGAGAAGGGGTTACCTGCATGAAGTAATGAGGACCTAAATGTGTACACAAATGTTTATAGCAGCTCTTTTTTTTTTAAATTTTATTGTTGTTGTATTACATCCATCTCCTTTTTGCTCCCCTCTGTCCCCCTCCCCACCCTCTTTTTATAATTACTCAAAACTGGAAACAACCCAAATATCCTTCTGTGGGTAAATGGACATATAAACAGGAACATCCCTATAACAGAATACTACTCAGCAAAAAGAAAAAAATGAACTATTGATACATGGAACACCTTAAATGAATCTGAAGGCATTATGCTGAATGATAGAAGTCTGTCTCTAAATGTGGCATATGGTAGATTTCATTTATATGTCATTCTGAAAAAAGCAAAACTGTAGGAATTTGGAGTAGATTAATGGTCACCAGAGTTCAAGGAACAAGTAAGATATGACTACCACACGGGTAGCATGCATGAAGGAGTTGTGGGGGTTAACTGAACTGTGTATCAGTTATAGGCAAATGAGCAGCCAGAAGGGAAATAAAGGCAGGACCCTCACCATTACAATCTAATAAAGAACTTAATATGGAAAACTAGAAGCAGAGGGAGATACGTTCTCACCCACTGACTTAGTAATCCTGAGCCTGGTCCCATAAGATTGCCAGGCATTCTGAACAACATAAGCAAACTGTGTTAGTACAGGATGAGGGGAGCCCTTGAAAGTCTGTGTATGTCATTTCCACTACCTGGGAAAAGGAAATTCTTGAGATTGTACTTTCATCCCAAGGTCTGGAAGGGGCACAAAGAGGGGGTTCACAGCACCCAAAGAAGCAGCCCAGAAAACAAATTTGGTTAATTGCCTACCTCTGGTCACTATCTGTTTTACAAGGGAATCCCTAACACTTACAGAAAGAGCCCATAAATAACTTCGGGTAACTGCCCCAATTTTAATTAACGGCCACCCTTACTTATGTGTTTTACAACAAGGTGAACAAATGGAGTTTGGAGCAAGAAAAGGTTTTGGGCTAACAGACGCCCCCCTACATGCCTAAGTTTGGGTACTCACATTCCCTAAGAAAAGCTGGCATCACCTTTACCTGTCAATCAACATGTAATCTCTTCACCCCATCCCGCCAACTATCCAAGTCTTCAGAACAAAGGATTTGCTCTCTTAGCCATGGGGCCTCTAGCCACAGGGCCTTTTGCCACACTCTGGGTGCTCTTGGCTCTCTGACCACTGTGCCTCTGCCCACCCTAGGGTGAGCTTGTCACCCTGGCTTTTGGCCACCCCTGTTTTTGCTCTCCCATTCATTAATTAACTTTGCATGCACACTAAAAGGCTCGCTGATCTGTAATTCTTTACAGCATTGGCAAGAAGGACAAGGGTTTCTCTGGTAACATTCACTGTGGTGGTGGTTACACAAACATATATGTATACTTGTTAAACTGTACATCTAAAAAAAGGTTGATTTTGAAATATAGTACTTTTGAAAAAATACTAGAGTTATCCCTTATCAAATGTAATATCTGAAAGAATGGAAATATTTTGTTATGGTACTTGATGACTAACTACATCTTTATAATTCACTAGCTATATTTACATTTAAAACTCTTCCTCAAATAACAGATAATGTATCCTTCAACTGTGGAGTCACTTTTTCATGCTTAAATATAAGTTATAAAACATTAAGCTAGCAAAACATTTATTTTTTCCAACCCTTCCTTCCCTGGGGTTGACTGTGTTGTTGGCTACCATATCCCAATGTGACCACCCTAGACAAGAGACCCATCTCTGCCTCCTTCCCAAGACCTTGCAGCTGGCTTCACTGGCCAGATTGCCATTCCAGGCATCAACACATCTTCAAGTTCCAGTGGATTCTGGTTTAAAGGTATATTAGTTTCCTCTTTAACTTTCTTTTTTACACCAATCACATTCCCTCTGTGTTCTGATTGTGAAAATTATACATGTTGATAGTTTTCTTTTTAATGGAACAAAGTGAACTAACTGTACTAGAATATCTCGAGTGCAGATGAATGGATGCAAATTCTACCTGCTAATAATCCTCACACCAAAATATTGAGACACTTTCTGAGTGTTTCATGACTGTATGAGAGGTATTTTCCAACATTTTTCATTGAGTTCCAAAATAAACTTACTCCGCAGAAAGCAGGTTTTTCAATGGACTCATTTGATTATCAAGGCATTGGATCCACTGGGTCTGTTTGAAGCCTCCATTTGAAACCCAAGTGGAACCATCAAGCACTCATCAATGAACAAGTCAGATATCTAGCACTTAATAATTTGAGTTCAGCCAGAAGGAGAAAAAGTGGTGACTTAATATAAACTTGCTAACAAGAGAAAGCTGGGCCTCTTTGCACAGATTAATTTGGGAAAGATTTTAAAGGCACTGTTTTGGTAAATGTGGAAGAAAAGGGGCAACATTCTAAACCTGACAACCTCATGGGAGGCTTCCTCCTGCCTTCCTAATGTATCACCAATGGACTTCAGGCAACCCACTTACACCTCCCTTCTGATTGTAATGTATAAAATAAGGTGCAAAACTGCTATTCTCCAGAGCATTACCTCAATTAGTTGAGGTTTGCTTCCCAGCAATTGTCAGTTTGGCTGAAATTGTCAGGATATGGAGGCAGCTAGAATGCACAGCTGGACTTTGGTCAGAACTGCAACAGGACAATTGTCAATTTGGCTGAAATAAACTCACAATAAGGCTTTACAGGTTTTTATGGGGTACTCAAATATTGGAAAATTTTGGTTTCAGGCAACAGCTAATAAACTTAGTAATCAATGTATATAAAAATCTATTGTTTCAGGAACTGGATGAATGACTCACCTTGACTCCAAGAAACCCTAAGAAGTCCCACTTTTGTGCCTCAAGAGGACTGCAAGCAATCAAGATTGTATCTGAGCCCTATACTCCAGGGTGAGGTGACCTCTGCCCAGGGCACTAAGAAATAATGCTGTAGCTTTTATCGAATTAACTTTCCCTGAATTCCAACCCCCTTACCTACACCTTTCTTCTCCTTATAAAAGGGTCCATTTATAATGGAAGGTAAGACAGTCTGTTAGGGTGCAAACTTGCTGTCTTCTCAGATTGCCTGCCATCTGAATAAAGTGCTCATAAAGATTCAATCCCTGTCTCTGCTTAGTGGGTCTGGTAGGTGACAGGCAACATGAACACTGGCTTTTCAGGTTTCAGTTTGACCGTTTCTTATGTTGACATTTATTTACTTGGTGTAGTCAGCAGAATGCCAAAGAAGCCCCCCAGACCCACCTTGCAGACCCAGGCTTATGCTACCAGCAGGAGCCCATTATACCTCACAGATTCCTCATTTTTGCAAAGAGTGAACTTGGGTGCGAGCTTCAGCTGGAATTCCAGACCTCCCTGTTTTCAAGTATTAAAACTAGAAAATTTGGTTTTCATGCTGTCTGTTACCTACCAGACCCAATAAGCAAAGAGAGGGATTGAACTTTTATGGGTGTTTTATTCAGATAGTCTGCGATCTGAGAAGACAGGGGGTTTGTACCCTAACAAGCCTTCTTAAATTCCATTATAAATGGACTCCATTTGTAAAGAGAAGAAAAGTGTGAGTAAAGTGTTTGGAATTCAGGACAAAGTTAATCAGATAAAAGCTGCAGCATTCTTTCATCTGTGCCCTGGTTGGTGGTCATCTCACCCTGTAAGACAATGACTCAGATACCAGCTTGATTGCTTGCAGTCCTCCTGAGGTACAAAGGTGGAACTGCTTGTGGTTTCCTAGAGCTAAGGTGGGTTATTCCTCCAGTTCCTGAAACAAACTAAGCTTATTAGCTGTTACCTGAAACTAAAATTTTCCAACATTTGAGTCCCCCATCAGTTTTAAAACTAGGCTTATTTGAGTTACATGGGAAGCTTTGCCAAAATACAATATACTACTACTAGTACTACTACTAATAATAATAATAATAACAACTATGTTCTATTTGTATATCTCTTTGCTTTCACCTGGGTAGATTACAAGTTTACTTGGACAATAATGCCCCAGGTCTACGTGGGAAGAGTCCCACCTATTGTCTTAGATACTAAAAGGTGATTGAGATGATGTTAAATTTCATAGAAATTTCACTCTAATTCAATATGTGGATAATTTAATTTATACTCAAGGAAATTACGACATTCCCAAAAGAACATGATACAATCATATCAAAGGACAAGCTCTGATTCTGATTACCCCAGGTAAAATACTTTGGTTATGTGATATGTAAAGATTGACAGTGGACTAACCCTGAAAGACCCAGAGGAATCTTATATTTTCCTCTTCCAAAAATAAGAAAGCAGGCCCTGGCTGGTGTGACTCAGTGGATTGAGCACCAGCCTGCGAATTATTGGGTCACTGGACCAATTCCCACTCATGGCACTTGCCTGGGTTGTGGGCCAGGTCTCCAGTTGGGGGCGCGCAAGAGGCAACCACACCTTGATGCCTCTCCCTCTCTTTCTCTCTCCCTTTCTCTCTCAAAAAAAAAAAAAAAAAAAAGAAAGAAAGAAAGAAAGAAAGAAAGAAAGAAAGAAAAGAAAGCATCTTAGAGGATTCTTTTGTTTTACTGGCTATTGTCACAGTTAATTTCAACTTTTTATTAATGGCCTAGCCTCTATATGTCTTATTAAAATCAAATTGACCTGATCACCTTCTTGTTGCTAGGAATGGTTTGAAGCAGCTGTCCCCAACCTTTTTGGCCCCAGGGACTGATTTTGTGGAAGACAGTTTTTCCACTGACTGGGGAAGGGGTGGGAGGCAGGAGATGGAGCTCAGGTGGTAATGTTAGTGCTGTCCAATGGTGGGGAGGAGAGAGGTTGGAGACTCCTGGTTTATAGGAAAACTCCTTGATGATGCTGATTTAATTTGGTTTACAGATGGATCTTTGAAAAATAAACAGAAATGTTGCAGAGCTTGATATGTAATAATTTTCATGGTCGATATAACAAACTTTCTCTTTAACTGAATAAGATCTGCCTGACAAGCATAATTAATTTTTTAGCTCAGACTTGTCAATTGGCCAAAGATCAAATATCCAATATTTACACTGAAAATAGCTATGCCTTTGCTGTAGCTCATACTTTTAAAGTATTGTTGCAGCAGGGAGGTTTCTTAATTTTCTCAGGGTAGCCCATAAAGAATGGAAAATTAAATATCATACAAAAATTAAAAATGGGCAATTATTAAAATTCCAGGGCTTTCTAAAGCTTCTACCATGGAAGCAAAAGGAAATTAGTTGATGCTGCAGTTAGACAAGCAGCATTAAATAGCCAAATTATCCAGACCTGAGAATGCTCCTTGCTTCCTATTAAACCAATTTTATAAAATCTCTTTTATAGTTTCAATAGGGAGCTGCAGAGGAAAAGAGAATATAGCAACAAAAGGTGGAAACTTTGTTCCAGGCAAATAGATATGGTTTGCATCCAATCAGAAACCAATCTTACCTATAGGAGCTTAATTGCCTATACCATACTTTAACATATATTTCAATTAAAATTAGAATCTTAAAAGATTATTTCATGGAGTAAACAATATTACTGGAAGCCTTCTCCTACTGTAGCTCATAAAGTATACAGCAAATATTCTATCTGCTTAACATATAGCCCAGGAAAATCATTCCATGGATCCCAATGACATCCCCCATTTCCTTTAGATCCAGGTATGGAAAATGGACTTTATCCAAATGCCACCATCCCAAGAATACAAAAAAAAAAGTATTAGTTATGATTTTGTATGGGTTGAGGTATTCTTTTGCAGCAGAGCAATAGCTTTAATGGTAGGTAAATTATTAGGGCTAGAGATTGACATGTTGCCTGCCCTGTGACATGCCACATGTGTGGCAAAAACAGGCCAGTGGTCACCATGTTCTCCTGAACTGTGGCCTGCATTCACGCAGGACCTGAGCCACCACTTGTGCTGAAACAAAGAGTGTCTGTGTCACCAACCATGTACCCAATCAAAAGGTTTCCTATTAACAGAGGCAACTAAAGCATAGCCATCAACATCCTGCTGAGAACTAGTTACACCGCCATTGCCTCTTCCCCTCTCCCTTAATCATTCCCCAGAAACACGGACCATAAGTCTCCTGACAGCCATCCCTAATCAGAGGACATTGTTCTATTGCAAACTCCTATACCCTGGACTCTGAAGGCGACCAGCAGAGCGACCTTAAAAATCCCTCTATCCATTCCCTTGGGGCTACAGTCCACTCTGACTGGGCCCACCTGCTTGAACATCCTTCAGTAAAGGCTTTGAAGTGGTTCATCCCAACTCCTCTTTTCTTCTGGGCACAAACCTAACATAAATAATTTTTAAAAATTAATTAATTCCCTAATTGAAGAATTCCCTCTGAATCAGTGACTGACGGACCCATTTTTGATAGTTCACCTAGCTCATTGTGCCTATCATCCGCAGTTCTCTGGATTGTTAAAACATACATATGATACAATTAAAATTCAAGTAGGTAAATTTTCAGATTTTTAATCTCTCTTGGCCAAAAGCTCTACTTATAGTACTCCTCAACTCGAAATCCATGATAAACATAGCCTTTCTCCTTATGCAATAGTCACCAGCTACCCTATGAATCTAAGTGAAGGGACATATAAATCAACTTTACTAAGAGGAGACATTCTGCATTATTATTAAGGGTTCATTAACCTGCTTATAGGGACTAATAAATTAGTAACATTTCACAGTGTGCTCCAAGGAGTTGAAGACGTCAAAGACCATGACTTATAACCAGGAGATTTTTGTCCATTGAAAAAGACATTAAAGGTTTTCCAACATTGTTGGAAGGGATCTTATCAGGGGCCTAATCACAAATGGACATTTGCCCCTGTCTCTGACACTTGCCTCCACCTACAGTGGAGATTAAAGACTTTCTTAGATCTTAACTGGTATGGCTCAGTGAGTTGGGCATCATCCTATTAACTGAAAGGTCGCAGGTCTGATTCCTGATTAGGGCACATCCCTGGGCTGCTAGCCAGGTCCCCCATTTGGAGGCATGCAAGAGGTAACTGATCAATGTTTCTCTCACACATCGACGTTTCTCTCCCTTTCTTCCTCTCTCCCTTCATCTCTCTCTAAAAATAAATTAAATCTTTTTTAAAAAGACTTTCTGAGGAAGAGAAACCACTGGCTCAAGAGATAGCTATCCCAAAACATGGACAAGTCCTGTATACCTACAAATTAATATTACACTGTATTTGTTTGATTCCCTTTCCTTGTCTGCTAAAATTAATAATAGTAATTGTACTTGTTCCTTAGACTTTTCTCAAACCTTGTGTATACATACAGCCCAACTGTTTATTGCTGAAGGTGTATAACTTTTCTATTATCAATAAAACTTACTGTTTTCTCTTTTGAAATTTAAAGAAAATGCAACTGCAAAAGGAAGGAAAGAAATGTGTATTTTTTAGGGGTTAAAAGGAGATAGTTTGCCCTGAATGTGCCTTTCTTCTAACCCAACAAAATATTACTTACTACATTAATTCAGCTAGAAGCTAAAATGATTATAAAAACATGGCCGTTTATTACTGCTATTGAGGCATAGAAAAATTTACTTATGAAACTGTACCTGTACTCCTGGCCTCAGTAATTTAAAGTATTATGTTCTTACAGCCTTGGCCCCAATTAAAACTTAAGGTTATAGCTTCCAATTGCCCAACTATTGAAAATCAGATTAATAACAGCACCTGAGTGCTTCCATTGAGAACTAAATGGGGCTATAGTAAATAGAAATCCATTTTATGGTCAAATTATAAAAGTTGAAAAGGTATATGGTGTGCCCTCAAACTATAAGTGAATGTTATACTAGATGCAAAATATTAAAAAGTGAGACAGGCAACAAAACCTGGATTGTAATAGCTCATAGGTTAGAAGTGATCCAGAGTGTTTTTCTTTTCTTTCTTTCTTTTTTTTTTTTGTGTCATCTTTTATTTTTATTGTACTTTTTCTATTACCATTTAATCCCCTTATACGCACCCCCCTGCAATCACAACACTGTTGTGCATGTCCGTGAGTCATTTTTTCCTTTCTGCGAAATCTCTCCAACCCCAACCTCCCCCGTTGGCGGTCAGCCTACTGTCTATGAGTCTGTCTCTATTTTGCTTGTTAGTTCAGTTTATTCATTGGATTCCACATATGAGTGAAATCATATGGTATTTGTCTTTCTCTGATGGGCTCATTTCACTTAACATTTTTCTTAATAAAGGCTCATAAGACCTGACTGTCTTTCACTTTGAAGAAAAAAAAATTGGCCTAGACTTTCATCCAAGGTTAGTCTTGCCCTATTCCCAATGGTCCATTGTTCAGTAAGACAAATGCTGACTCTGAGACTTCCTAGGAATGCAGCCTTTGTAGCACTGTGGGACCTTCTTATCTAACCAAAGGGTTGGTTATCAATGCATCCTATATTGATTTATGACCAAAAGGGGGATGTGTGGAGGAAAGGGGGGCCACATATTAAATCTGACAAACTCAGGGGAGGCCTTTGAGGCAGCCTTACAAACTCAGAGACCAAAGTAACCATATAGGATGGTCTCAAATTAAAAAAACCTTTCTAACTAAAAGGAGGGTTAGGGCTGGTAGTCATGTCCTAAGGCGGTATTTTTCCCTAACAAAGGTCAACCTTTACCTTAACTGAGCCTGTTGTCTTTTGGTTTCTCTGATAATTTATCTTTGTAATGACAAATTTCTTTTTTCTAGACTCCCTCAAAGCACTGACTGGCACTGTGATTTGTGCCCTCATTGTGATTGTTATCATGTTAACTGTTGACTGTTACTATCCTGTACTCACTTATGTAAAATGTGTTTATCATTTTACTTTTTATCTAATCCTAGAGGTCCTTCCCCTGCTTTACTTCCACCACCAATTTCCCTAATCTATCACCAATGGATTTCTGTAATACATTTAGTCTCCTCCTCCTTTGACTGTAATGTATAAAACAAGGGGCAAAACGACCATTCTCCAGATCATTACCTCAACATTTTGATGGTGGTTGTTAGTTTGGCTCAAATAAACTCACAAAAATTATCAACAGGTTTGAATGTTTCTCTTTTTTTTTTTTAAATTTAATTTTGTTGTTGTTGTATTACATCCATCTCCTTTTAGCTCCCCTCTGTCCTCTTCCCCAATGAATGTTTCTTACGTTGACAAGTTAAAAATTTTTTCTAACACATCAATATAATGTAAACTGTCATTTAATTTGTAACTATTAGAAAGCTTTTCCAGTCTTAAAATTGATATAACTAATTTGTCCTCCATAATGTGTCAAATATTGCTTAAGTGGCATCTCTTTTAAAGAATATTTTTCAAGTATGCTGATTGTTTAAAACATTAAAGAAAACACTCATCTGTTCAAGAGAAATAGTAAAAATAAAAACAGACAAAAACCCCACACTCTCACTCCTAGATTCTTTTCTAGTCCTCCTTACCCTCTGCCCACACCTTCATCCATTTTAATGCTAAACAGGGCTCTGGTCCTAGGGTGTTGGGGGAGGAGAGAAGGTGGGCAAATTGGAAGCAGGAGAGTGAAGATGATTCCCCAAAGAAGAGAAATGGTCCGTTAAACCCCAGAGGTTGATCCTCCTTGGCAATCCGAAGATGAGTAGAAACTGCAGAGAGGAGTACCAGTTTTATTGTCTCTGATTGGCAAGTACGATCAAAGATTGACAGCATCAAGTGGAGGGAATGCTGGGGGGCGGGTTGCAGTGTTAACTGGGAGGGGTAATTGAGGACTCCAGCTCATTGATGACGCGCGATCCTCACGTGACCGGGAGTCGACGTGTGCAGAAGTCCTTATAGTCCCGGCCTGTTTCCCTGTAGCAGCTCTCTGTTGCTGGAGGAGCAAGTCCTCCGAGTCCTTTCAGGTGAGTATAAAGGTGGGAGCTGCCGTGAAGACCGCGAGGTCTAGGAGTCAGAGAATGGAAACTGAGCGAGGCTGGAACTGCTTTCTCGACACTGGTTCTGCCAAACTCCCATTTTTGTGCAGGAAATTTTGGGCTGTTTGGTGGGGGTGGGGGGTGGGGGTTATTCAGTCAGTTGAGGGTTGCGCGCGAGAGAAACAGAAGCAGTTTGGAAATAATTTGCGTCTCCCATTCCTTATTTGCAGGGAATCGGTGGGCACCGGGGTGGGAGGGTGGGGTTACCTTAAAAGGAGAGAGAGGATGAGGGCGTGGGGAAACTTTATACGAACAGGGCCTAGAATCGTGAGGGGGACCCGTGATTCGGATACTGGCCTGCTCACCAAGCACTCCTGTCGGTCTACAGGACTCTTGGTCTTTGGGGAACGACACAAATCGAGTGAGGCAAGAAGGAGATAATTTTTCTGGATCCCTGCAGGTCAGTTAAGGGTGCAACTGCCTGGTTCCCTTGGGGCGGGAAGTGTGGGACACCAAAGCCTATCTCGCGGTAGCCGCAAAGGCCTCTCCCCATCAGTGTTAAGCCGGGAGGTCTTTGCAGAGCCTGCAGCGGAAATTAGGCGGGGGAGGGGGTAAAGTTGGAAAGGCATGGAAGGGGGAGGGGAGGCCAGAGACCGGATCAGCCGGTCTCAGGTAAGAGGCTGGAGGTTGGGCTGGCTTAGAAAAAAAGGGTGGGAGTGTTGGAGACCACTGGTGAGAGAGGGGTTAATTGCTTCCGCACAGCCTGCATTTCTGCGCTTGTAGCAGGGCCTGCTGGGAAATGGTGGGCTGGCGCTGGAGGAGAGAAGATGGAGCTGGAGTGAAAGGGGGAGGGAAAGGGAGGTGGAGGAAGGGGTGGAGTCAGGAGAGTTCTGAGCTTGCAGACTTCACCTTCTCTAGTTGGAAAAGTTGGGATCTGAACGAGGAAAGGCCATTTTCTTTGGGAACCCATGCTCTGGATGCTGGTCTGTTTGCCTGGCATCTAGTTGTTTTATTTCCTTGTTTCCTAGGATTAATTTATTCAAAAAGGAATCATAGAAAAATACTCAACATGCAAAAGGCTTCTGAAGAAAATGAAGGAAAACCACAGAACATGCTGAAGACCGAGGAAGGCCGCCCTTCAGAAGATGTACCACAGGAGATGGAAGGAAATCCTCAATCTTCTGAAGAAGGTGTAAGCCAGGAAGCAGAAGGAAACCTTAGAAATGGGCCAACTCAGCCTGCCCAGGGATTAAAAGAGGACAGTCCCGTTAGGCATTTGGACCCTGAAGCAATGCTAAGAGGGGTAGATGAGTTGGAAAGGCTTAGGGAAGAAATAAGAAGAGTAAGAAACAAGTTCGTGATGATGCATTGGAAGCAAAGACATTCACGCAGACGTCCTTACCCTGTGTGCTTTAGGCCTTGAATTCTACTTTTTTTAAAATCTGATAGTAAAATCTGGCCCCTGCTTTCTTTCTGTTAGTATTTCCTGATGTATCTTTTTCGTCTTTTACCTTTGTTTTACTTTTAATCATCTGGTGGAATTTTGTTGTAGGTAGTTTCCTTATTATCAGCATCTTACTGGATTTAGTATTTTGACACATTCTCCAGGTCTGTTTTTTAATTGGGAAGTTTCACACAAATGCATGAAAATACATTCATCCCATATTGTAGTAAAACATAACAAGTTACAAAGCAGCATATTTAGTATCAGCTCACATTATGTAGGATAAAAATCCTAAATTGTGTGTGTACATGTGTGTATATATGCATACATCAGAAACTTCTTATTTCTGTGTGATGTGAGTTTTCTTTCAGCTTATATGTATTTTTTAATGAACACGTGTCACAGACAATTAAAATTTTTTAAATAAGAGAAGTAATTTGCAACCAGCTTATAAGGGCAATGGGGGCACCTAACCTCTTGATGAAATAACAATTAAAATGTAAATCTCAAATCACCTCTGGATCTCTTAGCCAGAGGAATAAAACTGGCGATTATTACAGAGATGCTAAGACCTGGTCTTTTCGTGGGGAAAACTTGGTTCAGAGCTGTGGGGAAGAGGAGAAAGGACTCGAGCTGCACTTGGTGGGCTCTTGTTCTGCATACGGTACCCCAACCCACTGCAGAACAGGGTTGAAGGAGGGCCCTGGCATTATTCAGCCTGTGCTCTGGAACAAGTCCATTAGGCATAGAGGTAGGTGGCTTCCATGCCAGTCCTCTGGGGGTGAGCTCCACTCCTGTCTTATCCCATAGGTCCTGCCATGTCTTCTGGCACTGCTGCTCTGCTGCTGGGGTATTGAAGTCCTCAGGCACCCGAAACCCACCGAGTTACTTGGGAGTCCCTAGTGGGTTAAACTATACACTTGGTTTTCTAAAGCTGCTGCTTTATAGTGATACCACAGGTGGGGACTGTTCGAGGATTGCTTGCGTCACAATGTCTTGCAGAGTTCTTAGCAAAACAGACACTTGTGATTTTCATTCCCACAACCCCTCCTCTCCATTGGAGTCAGGCAAGATGAGTCCATTTTGGGAGTTGGACAGGTAAAAGGTTAATTGCAAAACACTAGTCAAGAGTTGCTGCCCTAGGTCTAAGGAAAAGTTTTTGTCCTGTGAGCTTATCTGTCCTGAAGGCCCCTGGTGGGCTGCCTTACTGGTTCAGAAGACTTTTAGAACATGCATAAATTGCACAAAAACAATACAGGAAACAAATCTAAAAGAATAAACTATTCCCAGCTGAAACATGAAAAAAAAAAAACAAACAACTTCTGAAGTCAATAAGAACCTTACAAATGCACTTAATGTCAAATGGCTACTACATACATGTTAGGAATTATGCTTCCCCTACAGATGAAACAGAACAGACTATCTTTTCCTGATATCCCCACATATTTGCATTTAACTCACACATTATGTTTCAAAATTAATTGACCTCCTGATTGATTATTAATGAAGAACCAGTAGGTGTGTCCAAATTCTGCTATTAACTAATCTTACACAATTCTATTTCTCTAGTATTGTGACAAGTGATTCCAAAATGAAATAGTGCATTGAATGGATTGCAAGCCAAATGTTCGTTTTTTTTTTCTCATTAAACTTTGTTTTTTAATGGGTCTCAAAATTCTGTGGTAGGCTTTTGGTCACATTTTTCAAAGGAGAATGTTTTGCGGCACTTAAAGTGTTTTATCAGTCTTGCATAATCACCCACATCAAAATCACTTGGGAAACATCCTTAAAATATTGATTTCTGAGCCCTACCCACTGACTAAAGGTAGGCTGTAGAAATAACAATTCACAAGTTCCTCCAAGTGACTGTGATACTCACTGAAGCGTGAGGACAACTGGTATATATTGTAGAGTAAAATATGTGTTCCAGTATTACAGATAGGAACCATAAAATAATAGGAAGAAGAAATTGGTGAATGTTTATTGAAATTCAGGAAGTAGAATTCTGTAA
This sequence comes from Noctilio leporinus, assembly GCA_004026585.1. NCBI lineage: Eukaryota > Metazoa > Chordata > Mammalia > Chiroptera > Noctilionidae > Noctilio > Noctilio leporinus. The sequence goes on along the minus strand of PVIW01010930.1, from coordinate 13,795 downwards.
CTGCATTTATTTTTAAGTATAAACTTAAAAGATTGGTAGATTTATACATAAAATTTAAGAATGCTTTTAACAAAGACGAGAAACTAAAGGAGGGAATGTAATATATGAGGGAAGACCCCCCCAAAAAATCTGGAATTTATTTATTAAAATTGTGTATTCTTTTAAAAATTACACATCCTTTTAAAAAGACTTGATTTTTAGCGGGAGGGGAAAGGAGGAAGAAAGTGAGGAAAGGAAACATCAATGTGCAAGAGACACATTAATTGGTTGCCTCTTGAACACCCCCAATTAGGGACCTGGCCTGCAACCTAGGTATATGCCCTGCCCAGAAATGAAACTTGTGACCTTTTGGTTCACAGGATGGCACTCAATCCATTGAGCCACACCAGCCAGAGTGTATATTGTTCTTATATGTTTAAACTTCAGTTACTGTCAAAGTACTCTCCATTTAATGCAAAACACCTATTGAGACATTTTTTCCACTGCTTAAAACAGTTTTTGAACTCAGTGATTTTGATGCCTTTTAGTGCTGCCGTTTTTTGTTACATTTCTCTCACATGGCAGAAACGTTTGTCTGAGGAGATTTTTCATCCAGGGAAACAAAAATTAAGTTGCTTGGAGGGCAGGGCATGGGAGTAAATCCAAGTTTGCTCAACAACTGCTGAACACTCAGTGCAGTGTGGTCAGGTGCGCTCATAAATCCTCCATTATTAAATGGACAAATGCCTTGAGTCTCCAAAAAAATTCACTGAAGCCAAACACGTCCTCTCACAAGAACCCAGCTGCTACACTGATTCAGATGGGTTCCTAGAACCCTCGTTTAGCAGGGGAAGATTGTACTTACAAAGGGCCTACCCTCCAGAAGATAATTCTGTGTTATGGGAGGTCTCCCCTTGTGGGGTGCTTTTTTGGATAGCAGGTCATGTTTGGCCATGCGTTTAACTTTTCCAATGTTAGTAAAATATATCCAAGCTTACTTTTTTTGTGATCAGCTCACAAAACATTGATCAGACCTGTGCCCCATTTTTACTGTGTGATGCTATTTTGGGAGACCTTCACATCTCTAGACTAGTGTTCAAAGTTATGGCGGACTGGTGTATGTTGGTCTGGCCGGATTCTGACTGGAGTGAGATGAGGGTCCAGGGGTTCATTGTGGCACTTTTACAGAGAGGATGAATCCCTCTTCTTCGTACTCCAAAGGGTGGTGCTAGGGCAGGATGTGTAAGGGCTCGCCCAACCACACTCCTCTCCAGAGGGGTCTGACGTTGGTTTCTGTGCTCCAGCCTGCAGCAGGCACCAGACCCTCTTAGCCTGATGGTGGGCTGTGTTGGACATACTTACCTGGATGAACTGTCCCCATTATAAGCCAGAGCACTTTACTTTTCCCTCTTTCTCCTTTTATCTTTTGGCAAACATTTATCTTTTTGTAGGGGAGGAGATAAAGCCCCCAAGATTTCTAACTGGAGATATTGGTTGAGATCATCTTTGGCCAAGCAGTTGTCTGAACTGGGCCTGACCAGGCCATTTGGAGTTAAAGTAGAAAGGGCTGGCCCTTCTGTGAATATACTGAACTATATTCCAAAACTATTTGGGTGAAAATGAAGATAGAACTCAAACAAGGCCTCCCTATCCTTCTCCTTCCTGTTCACTTGTTTATACTCCCAGAAGTGTCTTTGATGTGTCCTGGTCTGTTTGGGTGGTTCTGTGGTGACATTAGCTGTGTGTGTGCCTGGTGCAGTGCTTGTGATGTCTGTATCAGCTAGAGACACAGGAGACCATAGGTAAAGGGAACTTGAAAATCATGTGGTTCTACAGCTCAAGAGAAAAGGGGTGCTTCCTTCTGTGTGAGCACTCTTATGAACTACAGGCTCAGCTCACAACTTGGAGGCCAGGGCAGTCAAGCTGTGATTGGTGTGAAGGTACTTTTCATGGCATTGATAGTGACAGAAGCAATGCTATGATGCCCTCTGCTGTTTAGATCTGTCATCTCAGGAATCATTACCACTTTTTCTGACATCCTCAACGACTCACTGGGCAATAAGATAAAGATGAAATTCAAATCTTAGGGTTAGGAAAGCAAAGTGGTTAAGTACATGGCCTTAGAGCCAGATAAACTTGAATTCCAATCTGGGAATTCTAAGCTGGGCTATTCTTTTGTGGTCCCTAAACATAAAACTCTTCAGTCAAAGAGAAAATTTCCTCTCCACCACCATCATTTCTGTCATCATAATCATCATCGTCATCACCACCATCATAATCATCATCATCAAGGTACGGTATTGAGTGAATACTCAATGGATTCCTGTTGGGCACAAGGCTCATGCTGTAAAGTTTTATAACAACAATGAGTCACCAAGTCCTGGAAATTCATCATCTGAAATGGTGGATGAAGTATAATGGTAAAGCACTGATTAGAATTGGAGTCTATGCTTGCTCATAAGAAGCGTGAGGTCAAATTGATTCATTCATGTGTAAAATGAGTATAACCCAATATAATCCCAAGGACTGTTGTGTGAAGTTTAGAGAACTACACGAAATTCCTCGCCTTCAGAGAATGTTAGACCTTATATAATAATTACTATCAGTGTTGTCATTATCATCATTGCCATCATCATTGGGTAATGTTGAGATAATACTCAAATAGAAAGTCAGAAAATCTGTACTTCCTTTATTCCACACCGTCCTTCCTAACCAAAAGTCTATACTTATTTCTTTTATCCAACCTTCTCCCTTGCATAAAAGAAGCAAATAGTACATAAAGCAAATAGAATAATTATTATTCATTTGGAATTATAAAACAAGTAATTGAATTCTATCTACTTTTATATCATTTATGCACTCTAGTGCAATTTTTGCATTGTAGGGTGAGGAAGAAAATTCCCTTCCACATTGCCATTTTATTTAGTTACCTGCCAGATAACTTGAAATCATGAAGAAAATCTTACTGGCAAGGGTTGCAAAATATGTAGAAATACAAGTATACATTCACACATTTATGTCTATACTTCTTTTTACTTTATTAAATTTTATTTTTCAATTAGAGTTGACATTTAATATTATTCTGTATTTCACTTGCACAGTATAATGGTTAGATAATCACATTCCTTTTTTTTATGACCTGCTTTTTTCATTTTTTCATTTTTAAAGTATATTTTATTGATTATGCTATTACAGTCATCACAATTTCTTTCCCTTTGCTTCCCTCCACCCAGTACCCCACTCCCCTCCAGCATTCCCACCTACCTTAGTTCAAGTCCATGGGTCATGTATATAAGTTCTTTGGATTCACTTTTTCCTATATTATTATTATTATTATTATTATTATTTTGCATCAGTGTATGGTTGCTTTTCACCTGCCTCCAGCTGGGGACCTAGCTGGAGACCTGGCTGGAAACCTGGCTGGAAACCTGGCTGGAAACCTGGGTATGTGTCCTGACTGGGAATTGAACCAGCAACCCTGGGGTTCACAGGCCAGTGCTCAATCCACTGAGCCACACCACCCAGGGCCTCCTATATTATTCTTAACAGGCCCCTGTCTATTTTGTACCTACAAATTATGCTTCTTAATCTCTGCACCACTTTTCCATTTCTCTCCCTTCACCCTCCCAGCTGGTAATCCTCCAAATGATTCCCATACCTATGCTTCTGTTCCTAGTATGGTTGTTTGCTTAGTTCGTTTTTGTTATATATACTTTTAGGTTGTTGATTTTTGTAAGTTTGTTGTCATTTTATTTTATTTTATTCTTTTGGTTAAAAATATTTTATTTATTATTTTTAGAGAGAGGGGAAGGGAAAGAGGCATCAATGTATGGTTGCCTTTCACCTGCCTCTAGCTACAGACCTGGCTGGAGACTTGGCTTGCAACCTGGTTATGTGCCCTGGCTGGGGAATCGAACCAACAACCTTTGGGTTGCCAGGTTGGCATCTTATCCACTGTGCCACCAGCCAGGACTTGTCACTTTAATGTTCATAGTTTTGGTCTTCTCTTTCTTAAATAGACCCCTTAACATTTCACATGATAATGGCTTAGTGATGACAAACTTTTTTGGCTTTATCTTTTCTGGAAAGTACTTTATCTGTCTTTCAATTCTAAGTGAAAACTTTGCTTGATAGAGTAATCTTGGTTGCAGGACCTTGCTTTTCATCACTTTAATACTTCTTGCCAGTCCCTTGCTTGCGAAGCTTCTTTTGAGAAATCAGCTGATAGACTCATAGGAACCCCTTTGTAGGTAACTCTCTTCTTTTCACTTGCTGCTTTTAAGATTTTCTCTTTATATTTAATCTTTGGCATTTTAATTATGATATATCTTGAGTTGGTCCTCTTTGGGTCTAGCTTGTTTGAGACTCCCTGTGCTTCTTGGACTTGTATGTCCATTTCCTTCACCAAATTCGGGAAGTTTTCCTTCATTATTTTTTTAAATTAATTTATTGTTGTTTTGCAATTGTTTCATCCTCCCCCATTGCTCTCCCCTGGCCCCCCCCATCTTCTCTCCCATGGTTAATACCTACCTCATTGTCCATGTCCATGGGTCATTCATATTAGCTCCTTGACTAAACCATTTCCAGGCTCTCACATCTCCCCCTACCACCCACCCTCTTGTCACAGTCATTCTGCTCCTTTTTTCCATGTCTCTGGTTTCATTCTGTTTGTCTGTTTTGTTCATTAGTTTCCTGTATTAAATGAGATCATATAGTATTTGTCTTTTGTCACCTGGCTTATTTCACTAAGCATGATACTCTCCAGTTCCAGTCATGCTATTACAAAAGCTAGGAGTTCTTTTTTTCTTTCTGCTGCATAGTATTCCATTGTGTAAAGGTACCACAGGTTTTTTTTACCCATTCATCCACTAACAGGCACTTAGGCTATTTCCAGTACTTGACTATTGTGAATAGTCCTGTTATGAACATAGACATGCATAGATAGGGTCTTCTGAATTGGTATTTCAGGATTCTTCAGGTATATTCCTAGCAGTGGATTTACTGGATCAAAAGGCAGTTCCATTTTTAGTTTTATGAGGAAATTTCATACTATTTTCCATAGTGGCTGCACCAGTCTGCATTCCCACCAGCGGTGCACTAGGGTTCCCTTTTCTTCATATCCTCATCAGCACTTGTTGTTTGTTGATTTGTTAATGGTGATCATTCTGACAGGTGTGAAGTGGTATCTCATTGTAGTTTTAATTTTCATCTCTCTGATAGCTAGTGATGTTGACCATTGTTTCATATGCCCATTGAGCCTTTTGTATGTCCTCCTCTGAGAACTGTTTGTTTAGGTCCTTTGCCCATTTTCTAATTGGGTTGTCTGTCTTCCTGGTGTTAAGTCATGTGAGTTCTTTATACATTTAAAGGTCAAACCCTTGTTCAAGGAATTATTGGCAAATATGTTTTCCCATACCGTTGGTTCCCTTTCCATTTTGCTGATATTTTCTTTAGTTGTGCAAAAGCTTTTTAATTTCATGTAGTCCTATTTGTTTATTGTTTCACTTATTTCTCTTGGCACAGAGGATGTATCAGCAAAAATATTGCTGTACAGGATATCTGAAATTTTACTGCCTGTGTATTCCCCTAGGACTTTTATTATGTTATGACTTTAAGTCTTTTATCTATTTTTATTTTATTCTGGTGTATGGTATAAGTCGATAGTATGGTTTCATTTTTTTTGCATAGACCATTCCTGTTCTCCCAAAACCATTCGTTAAGAGGCTATTTTTACTCTATTTTATGCTTCTCCCCTATTGTCAAATATTAATTGGCCATAGAGATATGGCTTTACTTCTGAGTTCTCTATTCTGTTCCATTGATGTATGTATATGTTATTATGTCAGTACCAGATTATTTTGATTACAGTGGCATTTTAATATAGTTTGATATGAGGTACTGTGGCCCAATCTACTTTGTTCTTCTTTCTTAATATTGCTGGGGCAATTTGGGGTCACTTATGGTTTTACATAAATTTTTGAAATATTTGTCCTATATCTGTGTAGTATGTCCTTGGTATTTTAATAGGGATTGCATTGAATCTATAGATTGCTTTGGGTAGTATGGACATTTTAATAATGTTAATTTTTCCCATCCATAAATGTGGTACATGCTTCCATTTATTTGTGACTTCCTTAATTTATTTGTTCAGTATTCTGTAGTTTTCTGAGTAAAGGTCTTTTACTTCCTTGGTTAAATTTATTTCTAGGTACTTTATTTTTCTTGTTGCTATATTAAATAGGATCCCCCCACCTCCAGTTTCTGTTTCTGATATTTCATTGTTGGTGTACAAAAATCCCTCTGATTTCTAAATCCCTTTGATTTGTGTCCTGCTGTTTTGCCAAATTCATTTATTAAGTTGAGTAGTTTTCTGGTGAAGCCTATAGGGTTATCTACACACACTATCATGCCATGTGCAAACAATGACATTTTCTTTTATCCTTTCCAATTTGGCTGCTTTTTATTTATTTTTCTTGTTTGATCACTATGGCTAAAACTTTCAATACTATGTCGAATTGAAGTGGTGAAAGCAAGCCTCTTTTTCTTGTTCCTGACCTTAAGTGGAAAGCTTTAATTTTTGTTTGTTGAGCATGATTTTGGCTGTAGATTTCTTATATATGGCATTTATTATATTGTTATGCTCCTCTACTCCCACTTTGCTGAGTGTTTCTCTTTCTTTCTTTTTTTTCATGAATTGGTTCTATACTGACAGTTTTACTTCTTAATCTCCAATTTGGATACCTTTTATTACTTTTTCTTCTTATATGATTGCCATGAGTAGAAATTCCAAAACTATGTTGAATAAGAATGGTGAAAGTGGACATTTCTGTCCTGTTTCTGATATTAAGGAAAACATTTTAGATTTTCCCCATTTATCATGACATTGGCTGTGGGCTTGTCATATATAGCCTTTATTTTGTTGAGGTATATTCCCTTTATTCCCACCTTGTTGTGAGTTGTTATTGTAAATGGGAACTGGATGTGTTCAAATGTTTATTTTTCCCTACATTTATTGATATTATCATAATATTTTTATTATTTTTGTTTATGTGGTATATCATGGTAATTAATTTGCAGATATAAAATAAAATGTGTATCCAAGTTATAAACCCTACTTGATCATGTTGTATGATCTTTTAATGTACTGCTGAATTTGTTTGCTAATACATTGTTGAGGATTTTGGCATCTAGGTTCATCAGGGATAATGGCCTAAAACTTTTTCTTTGTAATGCCTTTATCTGGTTTTGGATTCAGGATAATGCTGACACCCTAAAATGAGTTGTAAGCCTTTCCTCCTCTTTATTTATTTGAATAGTTTAAGAAGGATAGGTTTTATATTTTTTATTTATTTTTTACTTTTTTAAAAAAAGTTTATTGTTGTTGTATTACATCCATCCTCTTTTTGCTCCCCTCTGTCCCCCTCCCCACCCACCCATTCCCCCCAAAGTCAATCCCACCTATTGTCCATGTCCATGGTTCCTTTATACTAGGTTCTTGTCTAAGCTGCTCCCCTTCTTTGCCGCTGCCTCCCCCCTCCTCCTAACCCCGTTCCCCCTAACCACTGAAGGCCTATTCCTTGTATTCATATACTTGGTTCTGTTTTGCTTGTTGTTAGTTTTGCTCATTATTGTCCTGTAATGGGTGAGATCATATGATATTTGTCCTTCACTGGCTGGCTTATTTCACTAAGCATAATACTCTCCAGTTCCATCCCAGTTGTTGCAAAGGGTACAAGTTCTTTCTTTCTTTCTGCTATATAGAATTCCATTGTGTAAATGTCCCAAAGTTTTTTGATCCAATCATCCACTGATGGGCACTTAGGCTGTTTCCAGCACTTGGCTATTGCAAATAGTGCTGCTATGAACATAAGTGTACATAGGTTCTTATGAATTAGTGTTTCAGGATTCTTTGGGTATAGTCCAAGTAGTGGAATTGCTGGATCAAAAGGCAGTTCCATTTTTAGTTTTTGAAGGAAACCCCATACTGTTTTTCACAGTGGCTGCACCAGCCTACATTCCCACCAATCAAGGAAGATACAAATAAAAGGAAACATATACCATGTTCATGGATGGGAAGAATGAACATCATTAAAATGTCCATACTACCCAAAGCAATCTACATATTCAATGCAATCCCAATTAAAATACCAATGACAGACTTCACAGAAATAGAAAAAATACTTCAAAACTTTATGTGGAGCCAAAAATGCCCACAAATAGCCACAGCAATCTTGAGAAATAAGAACAAGGTAGGAGGAATCACAATACCGGACTTCAAACAATACTACAAGGCTACTGTCATCAAAACAGCATGGTACTGGCATAAGAATAGACATATAGATCAATGGAACAGAATAGAGAGCCCAGAAATTAACCCAGGACACTATGGTCAACTAATATTTGACAAAGGGGGAAGGAACATCCAATGGAGTAAAAACAGTCTTTTCAACAAATGGTGTTGGGAGAACTGGACAGCAACATGCAAAAAGATAAAACTAGACCACCAACTTACACCATACACCAAAATAAACTCAAGATGGATAAAGGATTTAAACATAAGCAGTGCCACCATAAAGGATAAGTTTTAATTGTTCTTTGACTGTTATGGTATAATTCCCCTGAGGAGCTATTGAGTCCAGAACTTTTGTTTGTTGGAAGTTTTTTGATTATTGCTTATGTCACTGGTTGTAATCAGTCTGTTCAGATTTTATAGTTCTTCTTGATTCACTCTTAAAAGATTATATGTTTCTAGAAAACTTAATTTCTTCTAGATTGCTCAATTGGTTGGCATATAGTTGTTTGTAATATTTTCAGTTTCATAATTTATTTCTTTTGTCTTCATAGCTCTAAATAGTATTTGAGTCTTTAATATTTTGTTGACTATGCTATTACAGTTGTCTCAGTTTTTCCCTGTGATTCCCTCCACTCAGTTCCCCACTTCCCTCTAGCAATTTTCCCTCCTGTAGTTCATGCTGATGGGTTATGTATGTAAGTTCTTTGGCCTTTCCATTTCCCACATTATTCTTAACATCCCACTGTTTATTTTGTATTCGTATTTATTTTGTATTTGCCTTCTTAATTCCTGCACCTTTCCCCAATTCTCCCCCTTCCCTGTCCCAGCTGATAACCTTCCAAATGATCCCCATACCTATGATTCTATTTCTGTTCTGGTTGTTTGCTTAGTTTGTTTTTGTTTTTCAGATTCAAAACAAAATAGTTGTGAGTTTGTTGTCATTTTAATGTTCATAGTTGTGATCTTTTTCTTAAATAAGTCACCTTAATGTTTCATGTAATAACGGCTCGGTGATGATGAACTGCTTTATCTTTATCTTGTCTGGGAAAATCTTTATCTGTCCTTCCATTCTAAATGATAGCTTTGCTGGATAGAGTAATGTTGGTTGTAGGTCCTTGATTTTCATCACTTTGAACACTTCTTGCCAGCTCCTTTTTGCCTGAAAAGTTTCTTTTGAGGAATTAGCTGACAGTCCTACTGGGAATCCTTTGTAGGTAACTCTCTTCTTTTCTCTTGCTGCTCTTAAGATTCTGTCTTTATCTTTAGCCTTTAGCATTTTAATTATAATGTTTCTTGGTGTGGTCCTTTTTGGGTTCAACTTGTTTGGGACTCTGTGCTTCCTGAACTTGTATGTCTATTTCCTTCACCAAATTAATGAAGTTTTCTTTCATTAGTTTTAAAAATAAGGTTTCAATTTCTTGCTCTCCCTCTTCTCCTTATGGCACCTCTATGATCCAGATATTTGTATGTTTAAAGTTGTCCCAGAAGTTTCTAAGCCTCTCCTCTTTTTTGAATTATTGTTTCTTCTTTCTGTCCTGGTAGATTGTTTATTTCTTCCTTTTGTTCCAAATCATTTATTTGAATTCTGGCTTCCTTCCCTTCACTGTCAGTTCCCTATATATATATTTTTATTTCACTTACTTTATCCTTAATTTCTTCCTTTATTTTGTGGCTGCACTCAATGAGTTCTCTGAGCTTCCTGATTACCAGTGTTTTGAACCCTGCATCTGATAGGTTGGCTATCTCCATTATATTTAGTTCTTTTTCCTGGACTTTGTTCTGTTCTTTCATTTGGGCTATATTAATCGGCCTCCTCAATTTGGTGACTTCCCTGTGTTTGTTTCTGTGTATCAGTCACTTTTACTCCCCATCTTGGTAGTGTGGTCTCTGTAGAAGATACACCTGTAAAATATGTGAGGCAGAGCCTTAAATAGTTGCCAGTGTGGAGCAACCTGCTTCATTGCTTTGTTGTTCTGTGTGTTGGGGAGGAAGAGGTCTTGGAGAGAGAACAATGTTGCTGCCTGGCTTCTGGATACCTGCTTGGCACTCATCCTGCTTCAAGTCACCTCATCCACCTCCTGTGTGTAATTGGTGCCCTGCCAGCTCCTGCTATGGAGTTTTTGTATGTTCTAGCAAATTCTTCTGACACCTACCCCCACTGGTTTTTACAGCCAGAAGTAATGAGGGTTTATATTCTCAGTGCTGGAATCCTGGTCTGTGCAGTCTGGAATCTCTCACTTCTAAGGTATCCCTCCCATTTTTTATCCACCACAGATGAATGTGGGACTTTTATTCCACTGCCACCACCTCTACTGTTGGCATCTTCTCTGTTTCACACCGCCTTTCCACCCCATCTCCATATGTCTGTCCCTCCTACCCAACTGGATGAATGTGGCTCTTTAAATCCTTGGTTGTTGGACATCCACACAGCTCCAGTCTCTGACAGTTCTGGGTGTTATTTATTTTTGAAATATGATGTAATTCTTTCTATGGTTGCACAAAGAGATGAAGTATGTCTATGTATACTTCCATTCTTGACTGGAAGTCTATAATATTTTCTTACAATCCCTTGTATTACTGTGGAGTCAGTTGTCACTTCTCTTTGATTTCTTATTTATTTGAATCCTCTCTATATATATTTTAAAGATTTTATTTAATTATTTTTAGAAAGAGGGGAAGAAAGAGAGGCAGGGAGGGAGAGAGACATCAATGTATGGTTGTTTTTCACCTGCCTCCAGCCACAAACCTGACTGGAGACCTGTTTTGCAACCTTGTTATGTGCCCTGGCTGGGGAATCAAACCTGTGACCTTTGGGTTCACAGGCCGGCACCTTATCCACTGTGCTACCAGGCAGGGCTGAATCCTCTCTCTCTATATATTTTTAACATTATTGTTGTTGTATTATATCCATCCCCTTTTTGCTCCCCTCTGTCCCCCTCCCCACCCACCCATTCCCCCCAAAGCCAATCCCACCTGTTGTCTATGTCCATGGTTCCTTTATACTAGGTTCTTCTCTAAGCTGCTCCGCTTTCTTGCCTCTGCCTTCCCCCTCCCCCCAACCCCTTTCCTCCTGACCACTGAAGACCTATTCACTGTATTCATATATTTGGTTCTGTTTTGCTTGTTGTTAGTTTTGCTCATTATTGTCCTGTAATGGGTGAGATCATATGATATTTGTCCTTCAGTGGCTGGCTTATTTCACTAAGCATAATACTCTCCAGTTCCATCCATGTTGTTGCAAAGGGTACGAGTTCCTTCCTTCTTTCTGCTATATAGAATTCCATTGTGTAAATGTCCCAAAGTTTTTTGATCCAATCATCCACTGATGGGCACTTAGGCTGTTTCCAGCACTTGGCTATTGTAAGTAGTGCTGCTATGAACATAGGTGTACATAGGTTCTTATGAATTGGTGTTTCAAGATTCTTTGGGTATAGTCCAAGTAGTGGAATTACTGGATCAAAAGGCAGTTCCATTTTTAGTTTTTGAAGGAAACCCCATACTGTTTTCCACAGTGGCTGCACCAGCCTATATTCCCACCAACAGTGTATGAGGGTTCCCTTTGCCCCACATCCTCGCCAACACTTGTTGTTTGTTGATTTGTTGATAATTGCCATTCTGACAGGTGTGAGGTGGTATCTTATTGTGATTTTAATTTGCATCTCTCTTATGACTAGTGATGTTGAGCATTCTTTCATATGCCTCTGGGCCCTCTGTATATCTTCCTCAGTGAGTTGTCTGTTCAGGTCCTTTGCCCATTTCGTAATTGGGCCGTCTGTTTCCCTGGTGTTGAGTCGCATTAGTTCTTGATATATTTTGGAGATCAGACCCTTATCTGAGGTATCATTGGCAATTATGTTTTCCCATACAGTTGGTTCCCTTTGAATTTTGCTGATGTTTTCTTTAGCTGAACAGAAACTTTTCAATTGATATAGTCCCATTTGTTGATTCATTCTTTGATTTCCTTTGCCCTTGGTGAAGTATCAGTAAACATATTTTTGCATAGGATATCTGCAAGTTTACTGCCTATATTTTTCTCCAGGACCTTTATGGTGGCACTGCTTATGTTTAAATCCTTTATCCATCTTGAGTTTATTTTGGTGTATGGTGTAAGTTGGTGGTCTAGTTTTATCTTTTTGCATGTTGCTGTCCAGTTCTCCCAACACCATTTGTTGAAGAGACTGTTTTTACTCCATTGGATGTTCGTTCCCCCTTTGTCAAATATGAGTTGACCATAGAGTCCTGGGTTAATTTCTGGGCTCTCTATTCTGTTCCATTGATCTATATGTCTATTCTTATGCCAGTACCATGCTGTTTTGATGACAGTAGCCTTGTAGCATTGGTTGAAGTCTGGTATTGTGATTCCTCCTACCTTGTTCTTCTTTCTCAAGATTGCTGTGGCTATTTGTGGGCATTTTTGGCTCCATATAAATTTTTGAAGTATTTTTTCTATTTCTGTGAATTCTGTCATTGGTATTTTAATTGGGATTGCATTGAATATGTAGATCGCTTTGGGTAGTATGGACATTTTTTTTTTTACATGCAAAAATACATTTATTAACATACATTATTTTTACACATATTTAAAGTACATACTGGACTTTGAAGAATTATTACAAAAAATTTTAAATGTGCCAATAGCTTACATAATTATTACAGTTAAATGATTGTATTTTAGATATACTGTAGCACGATTAAGCAGTTTTTCTTCTTTAATACTGATTTTACTATGGAATGCTATTTTTGTGAAATATATCACAGAAATGGTGTATTGCAGGACTCACTTTTGTGAAAGTTGTCCCAGAGACAGTGCCAAACCCATGGTAAAAATGGAATTTGATTTTTGAGTCAGATCCTTCCCCCTCAAATAATATAGCTCAACTTTATTTTAAGCTACTGGAACTACAACTTATTCTTTTTGGCATTTTCCATCTTAAATAGTAGATATATTTATTTATTTAGGCTGTGCACAGGTCTTACTTCTTTCAATACCCTCTGTTTTTCCTTTACGTGTGTTTTACAAGTTGAAGCCTTCAGAAATAATGGCACTTGCAGTGCTCAGCCCGTCCCAGAGTAGAAATTGTTATGTCTACTAAGTTGAGGTAAAAAAAAAAAAAAAAAAAAAAAAAAAGCCCTAGGATTTAAATAATTTTGTATAATGGTATTCTAGCTATTTTTTGAACTTGTGGTTGACTTTCTGTGTGGTCCTAAACTAACCCCTGAACTATTTAAGAGTCTGTTGAGGTAGAGATTAGATATGTTCACATTTCAATAATAAAGTTTACTATAGCATTAATTCCCTTTCCCAAACATCTCCAGTTTGGGGACCTTCATAACTGGAAATGTGTATTTCCACAATCTATTTGAAAGGAATCTCATCTAATTGACATGCTAATATGAGAATATATATTGTCTATGTACACAAATCACATAGTTTAGTAGTTTGCAACTTCCATCCAAATTGGTCTTCTCAGAATCTTTTCTAACCTAAAGATTGACTGATTTCATAACACACCCATGACCACT
>PVIW01010929.1:0-40861 GCA_004026585.1 Noctilio leporinus | reverse complement strand
GAGGAATACAGACACAAAGGGAGAAAATGGCAATGAATAAGTATCAATCAATAATAACCTTAAATGTAAATGGATTAAATGCACCAATCAAAAGACATAGGGTAGCCGAATGGATAAGACAACATGACCCACATATATGCTGTCTTCAAGAGACCCACCTCAGAACAAAAGATCAACACAGATTGAGAGTGAAGGGATGAAAAACTATATATCAAGCAAATGGACATGAAAAAAAAGCTGGAGTACCAATACTGATTTCAGATAAAATAGATTTTACAATGAAGGCCATAAAAAGGGACAAAGATGGACATTTCATAATACTTAAGGGAACAATCCATCAAGAAGCAGTAACTCTGATAAACATATACGCACCCAACATAGGAGCTCCGAAATATATAAGGAAAATCTTGGAAGACTTTAAGAAAGAAACAGACAACAACACACTAATAGTAGGGGATTTTAATACCGCACTATCAATAATGGACAGATCTTCCAAACAAAAAATCCCCAGAGATGTTGTGGCATTGAACAACACTCTAGAGGAAATGGACCTAACTGATGTATACAGAGTCTTTTACCCCAAAGAAGCAAAATACACATTCTTTTCAAATGCACATGGATCATTCTCCAAGGTAGACCACATGGTATGTCACAAGACAAGCCTTCACAAATACAGGAAAATTGAAATCATACAAAGTATCTTCTCAGATCACAATGGCCTGAAATTAGAAACCAAATTCAAGGGAAAACCCAAAAATTCTCTAACTCCTGGAGACTGAATAACATGTTTTTAAGCAATGAAGGGGTCAACAATGAGATCAAAGATGAAATCAAAAAGTTCCTGGAAACAAATGACAATGAACACACAACAGCCCAAAACCTATGGGATACAGCAAAGGCAGTTCTCAGGGGGAAATTTATAGCAATACAGGCCTTCCAAAAAAGGTTACAAGAAGTTTATTAAAACGACCTAACCACAAGGCTGCAAGAACTAGAGGAGCAACAACAAACAAAGCCCAGAGCAAGTAGAAGGAAGGAAATCATCAAGATCAGAGAAGAATTAAATAACTCAGAGATTCAAACTACACTTCGAAGAATCGACAGGTCCAGGAGCTGGTTCTTTGAAAAAATAAACAAAATTGACAAGCCCTTATCCAGATTCATCAAGAAAAAGAGAGAGAGGACCCGAAGAAACAGAATCAGAACTGAAAGAGGGGAAATCACAACTGATACCTCAGACATACAACATACAAAAGATTGTAAGAAATTACTACAAACAACTCTATGACAAAAAATATGACAACCTGGATGAAACGGACACATTTCTGGAAAGGTATAATCTACCAAAACTGAACCCAGAAGAAGCAGAAAGCCTGAATAGGCCAATAACAACTAGTGAAATTCAAGAAGTCATCCAAAATCTCCCAAAGCACAAAAGCCCTACCAAACATTTAAAGAAGAACTAACTCTTATCCTCCTCAAACTATACCAAAAAATTCAGGAAGAGGGAAGACTCCCAAACTCTTTCTATGAGGCGAATATTATTCTAATCCCAAAACCAGGGCAAGATACAACTAAGAAAGAAAGCTACAGGCCAATATCTCTGATGAACATAGATGCTAAAATTCTCAACAAAATATTGGCCAATCGGATTCAGTAGTATATCACAAAGATCATACACCAGGATCAAGTGGGCTTCATCCCAGGGATGCAAGGATGGTACAACATTCGTAAATCAATCAACGTAATACACCATATAAACAAATTGAAAGATAAAAACCATATGATCATATCAATAGATGCTGAAAAAGCATTTGATAAAGTGCATCAACCATTTATGATAAAAACCCTCAGCAAAATGGGAATAGAGGGAGCATACTTCAACATCATAAAGGCCATCTATGAGAAACCTGAAGCCAACATCATACTTAATGGACAAAAACTGAAAGCTTTCCCCCTAAGATCAGGAATGAGACAAGGCTGCCCACTTTCTCCACTTCTATTCAACATTGTCTTAGAAGTTCTAGCTATAGCCATCAGAAAAGAAAATGGAATCAAAGGTATCCAAATTGGAAAGGAGGAAGTCAAACTGTCATTATTTGCAGATGATATGATAGTGTACATACAAAACCCGATTGGCTCCACCAAAAACTTACTCAACCTAATAAGCAAATTTAGCAAAATAGTTGGGTATAAAGTCAATATCCAGAAATCAAAAGCATTTTTGTATACCAATAATGAGACAACAGAAATAGAAGCGAAAAAACAAATCCCATTTACCATAGCAACAAGAAAAATAAAGTACCTAGGAATCAACTTAACTAAGGAGGGTCAAAGACCTGTACTCAGAAAACTACAGAACAATGAAGAAAGAAATCAAGGAAGACACAAATAAATGGAAGCATATACCATGTTCATGGATGGGAAGAATTAACATCATTAAAATGTCCATACTACCCAATGCAATCTACATATTCAATGCAATCCCAATTAAAATACCAATGACAGACTTCACAGAAATAAAAAAAATACTTCAAAAATTTATATGGAGCCAAAAACACCCATGAATAGCCACCACAATCTTGAGAAAGAAGAACAAGGTGGGAGGAATCACAATACCAGACTTCAAACAATACTACAAGGCTACTGTCATCAAAACAGCATGGTACTGGCATAAGAAGAGACATATAGATCAATGGAACAGAATAGAGAGCCCAGAAATTAACACAGGACTCTATGGTCAACTCATATTTGACAAAGGGGGAAGGAACATCCAATGGAGTAAAAACAGTCTCTTCAACAAATGGTGTTGGGAGAACTGGACAGCAACATGCAAAAAGAGAAAACTAGACCACCAACTTACACCATATACCAGAATAAACTCAAGATGGATAAAGGATTTAAACATAAGCAGTGCCACCATAAAGGTCCTGGAGATAAACATAGGCAGTAAACTTTTGGATATCCTACGCAAAAATATATGTTTACTGATACTCCACCAAGGGCAAAGGAAATCAAAGAATTAATCAACAAATGGGACTATATCAAACTGAAAAGTTTCTGTTCAGCTAAAGAAAATATCAGCAGAATTCAAAGGGAACCAACTGTATGGGAAAACATAATTGCCAATGATACCTCAGACAAGGGTCTGATCTCCAAAATATATAAAGAACTAATGCGACTCAACATCAGGGAGACAGACAGCCCAATTAAAAAATGGGCAAAGGACCTGAACAGACAACTCACTGAGGAAGATACACAAAGGGCCCAGAGACATATGAAAGAATGCTCAACATCACTAGTCATCAGAGAGATGCAAATTAAAACCACAATAAGATATCATCTCACACCTGTCAGAATGGCATTCATCAGCAAATCAACAAACAACAAGTGTTGACGAGGATGCGGGGCAAAGGGAACCCTCATACACTGTTGGTGGGAATGCAGGCTGGTGCAGCCACTGTGGAAAACAGTATGGGGTTTCCTTAAAAAACTGAAAATGGTACTGCCTCTTGATCCAGCAATTCCACTACTTGGACTATACCCAAAGAATCCTGAAACACCAATTCATAAGAACCTATGCACACCTATGTTCATAGCGGCACTATTTACAATAGCCAAGTGCTGGAAACAGCCTAAGTGCCCGTCAGTGGATGAACAGATCAAAAAACTTTGGAATATTTACACAATGGAATACTACACAGCAGAAAAAAAGAAAGGAACTCATACATTTTGCAACAACATGGATGGAACTGGAGAGTAGTATTATGCTTAGTGAAAGAAGCCAGACAGTGAAAGAAAAATACCATATAATCTCACCCATTACAGGAGGCTAACTAACAAAACAAGCAAGCAAAACAGAACCAGACGCATGAATACAAGGAACAACTTTCAGTGTACAGAGGAAAAGGAGACAAAGGAGAACAGCTTAGTCAAGAACTAGCATGGATGACCCATGGACATGGACAACATTGGGGAATGACTGGGGGAGGGGGGGCATGGGGAGGGGAAGGGAACTGAAGGGGGGAAATGAGATGAATGTAATACAACAATAAAATCAAATTAAAAAAAAAAAAGAAGCGTGAGAGGTGAAATGAAAAATTGCGGAGAAAGGATACAGAGAAAAAGGTAGACAGGGGGATAACAGAAAGCAGGCAGGCAAGCTGGCCTCAAGGGAGGCGATCAAGCCCGGCCCTGCCCTCTTCCCAGAGACAGACAGCAGACACCAGTAAATTGCAGACAGCAACCAGCTGGGGAAGGAGCATGTGAATTAACCCCATGAACTAACCAGAGGGGTTAGGCCAGAAAATGTCAGGTAGCTCAGGAAAGTGGACTCTGCTCCCAGTGTCTCACACCACAGAAGAGAACTGGGAAATGAAGCTGGACATAATCCATCAACTGCCCAGGCCTGGGAGCAGCCATCCAAGGGATGCGACAGGCTGTATCCACACCCATACCCTCTTTACTGCTAAGGAGCAGCAAAGCCACTGGGACCTCTGTCGTGTTTCTGATGGAATGCAGGCTCACCCTACCCCTTGATACACAGAACTTGGCGCTGGAATCTTACAAAGAAAACAGGGTCAAGAGGTGCCATCACAGTGGCCCCCAATTTCCTTAGCACATTGAACAGCAAGTGGCACAACACTCCATTCTCAGGAATTAGCTTATACATCATTTTCAGGTGGGAGAGAAGAACCAATTTTTCTCCAGGTCAAATCAGAACACATGCAATGTTGGGAAAGAGATGTGAAGTGGGTGCACTGGTGCAAGACCTGCTGGCACAGCAACTAGACAACAATGTTCCAGACCAAAGGAAAAGTATGGAGAAAAGCCAAGAAACTACTTTACACTGTAGTGCAACTAATAAGAATCTACGAAGGCAAAAGATATAAAGGCAGGCTGCAGACGTATCGAGGAAATTTGGGTATCAAAACAACACCATTATGCCCTGGCTGGTAGCACAGTAGATACGGTGCCGGCCTGCGAACCCAAAGGTCGCTGGTTCAATTCCCCAGCCAGGGCACGTAACCAGGTTGCAAGCCAGGTTTCCAGCCAGGTCTGTGGCTGGAGGCAGGTGAAAGGCAACCATACATTGATTCTTCTCTCCCTCTCTGCCTCTTTCCCTTCCCCTCTCCCTGGAAATAATAAATAAAATGTTTAAAAAAGAAAAAGAAAAAGAAAACACCACCATTACAATGCTGATAAATTTAAAAGAGTAATGGCCAATGACCAAAGTAGATACTACTGAAAATTGCTGAGAGGGCTCAAGATAGTCAAAGAATGCAAGCTCTCTAGGATAAAGAAAGCAACTAGAGGAATGTAGTAAGACTATATAGCATCTTTTGTGTTTGCTTTTTAAATTTAATTTGTATTGTATTTTTTTCCAATAGTATTTCGTCTCCCCATGTATCCACCTCCCCCTGACCCTGGCATCTCTGAAAGGGAAAATAGCAGGGACTGCAAATGTTTTCTGTAGAGGGTCAGACAGTAGACGACTTGGGCTTGGGCCACAGGGTATCACCACAAATCTGATAAGGGAAACCGAAGACAGAGTAGCCCCCGCAGTATGCAAACAAGGCGTCGGGCAGCGCCCATTAAAATAGGAAAACAGGTGGCAACTGTCTGAAGGCCGTACCTTACTGCCCTGTTTCCTGCCACAGCACCCGCCAAGCTTCCCGAAACACGACAGGAAAGAAGACCCAAACTACCATTAGATGAAGTGCCCGTACAAGCTTTCAGCGCCCCAAAACAAAAAAGCACGAAGCTTCTCAACAGAAATGCCAGCACAAGAAGACAGGCCACGGCTTCACAATTCTCAGTGACTATTTTCCACCCGGAGTTTTAATCCAACCAAGCTAGCAGATCATATCGCTTGCAGAACGATAGTTCCCCTGAAGTACCCACTTCTCAACAAGCCACTCAAGAACCGGATCGTCTGACCCTGCTAAAGTCCAAAGAGAAAGCTGCAGACGCCTCCACTCTGGAGCGGGAGGGAGTTCCCAAGGCACGATTCGAGGCCCGGAACTGCACTAGAAGGTGGGCCCCGTGACCGGACGTCCCGTGGGTCACGCTAATGTCCACGTAGACTGATGTACACCACCAAACATGGGTATCACGAGATATAACGAGATTTCGGAGGGAAACGCGGGGAAACCGCAAACTCGTAAAGTAATGGATCAAACTGGTCACGCAGAAGCCGCTACCTGCAGTCGCCGCTCTGGTTCCCAAGCAGTGATGACAGCGCTACAGGGGTGAGACTGAGAGCGAGCTAAGGCCAGGTGCAGCGGCGCCGGGCAAATGCCGCCGCCGCCACCGCCTCCACAGCCACCACCAGCACCATCACTGAAGAGATTCGTCAGCCCGTACCTGAGCGCCCCTCCCGCTCCCCTGTGGAAGCCCTGCCCAAGTGCTCCCGGGTACCCCCATCCTCGGTGCCCTTCCCCAGGGGGTCCCTCCCCTCTCCCAGGCCCCCACCCTCCCCTTGGTGTCCCGCTCCCGCTGACTGCCCAACTTCACCCTAGCTGCTACCGCCCCTGCCTAGTCTTCTCGGAGTCCTGTGCTCACCAATAGAGAATGACGTCATACAGCGTGCGTCCCTGGACATTGAGGAAGTGGGCGTAGCCGGCACGCGCCCGGGACCAGGCCGCGTGGTCCGCAGTAGCCGGAAGCGGCAAATCATTGGTCAGCAGCCCCAGGAGGAAGGGGGCCGAGTCCGGCCCGCGCACGCGCACCAGGGCGCGCTCACCCAACGGGAAACAGGCCCAGGTCGCGCCGCTAGTGGCGTCGCTTCCGTGACCGCCCGAGCCGTGGGCCAGGCTGTGGGTTGAGACCATGCGCAGCCGCCAGCACCAGGCAGGGCCGCCACCCCCCAGAACCGCGCCCCGGAGCAGCGCCGCGGCCGCCATCTTGAGCACAACTGAGGCGACGGGGAAGAGTGGCCCAGGAAGGACCGGGGGCGGGGGGGAGGTGCGAGTGTGCGCCATAGCGGCCCCTGGCGTCCGGAGGGACACGCGAGGGGCTTCCTTCACCTCGGCCCTTCGCCCCACCTATTCCTTCGGGTAGGTCCTGTTCCAGGTTTCCTGGCGCACCTAACCTGGCCTGTCTGTCGATTTTCAAGGTCAACTTCCTGCTTGCTTACTGCGGTCTCAGTGCTTTTCAGGAGCACGGTTAGGGGCATTAATAGTATCCCCGCTATTGTGCAGCCGTCGAACCAGACAGAGCCCCATCCTTTCAGCCCCTGCGCACACCTCCAACTCTACTGTGCGTCTGCGAAACTGATCTCTCTGGGGACTCCAGAGAGGAATAATGTGCTATTATCTTTTTCTGATTGCCGATACCCTGCCAACGATGTCCTCCGGGCTCATCCACGGCGTGTCAGTATTCCCTTTCTTTTTTAGGCTGAATAACGTTCCCTTACATTTTATCCTTTAACTCGTGGATGGACGCGTGGGTTTCTTCCACCCCTTGGCTACTGTGAATGTGCTGCTATAAACACTGTGCCGATATCTCTTCAAGACCCTGCTTTTGGCATTGTATAAGAAAAACCACTCCTGTGTGCAGTTTACTCTCATATTTCTTTCACTTATTACACTCCTGATCACTCAGTGTTGGGGGGTTCACATCAAGCAATTCTGTGACACATGCTGGCTATCCCGAAATTTATCTTTAACCGGAGATAACACAGATCTTACAGGTAAAGGGCCTGTGGTTCTGACTGGAGGGTCCCATAACTTGGTCCTCGGGTTCCATTCACTTGCTAGAGCCACTCACAGAATTCAGAGAAACATTTACTAAATCGTCAATTTATTGTAAAGAATGTAACTCAGGAACATTCAGGTGGTAGAGACCAATAGGACCAGGTTTGGGGAAGGGGCGAGGCGGGTCCATGCTCTCTGAGCCCACCACCTCCCTGCGTGTCCACCATCCACCAACCCATAAGCTCTCCAAATCCCAACCTTTTGGGTGCTAGTGGTGGCTGTATCACACAGGCACAACTGGTTAAGTCACTGGCCATCCATGATAGACTCAACCTCTAGCACCTCTCCCCTCCCCAAGGTGGGGAGGTGGAGCTAACAGTTCCAACCCTCTTATCCTGTTAGGTTTCCCTGGCAACCAGCCCCAAAAGTCACTCTGTTAATATAAAAAAGACACCTTTATGGTTCTCATCACAAGAAATTCCAAGGATTTTAGGAGCTCTGTACCAGGAACAGTACAAAATCAAATATGTATTTCTTACTGTAAATCATGGTATCACAGGTATCCAAAGCGGAACTGCTGGGTCATACCGTAATTCTAAAACAGAACCCACAGGCTGTTCAATTATGAGAGGCTTGTCTGCTTGCCACCAAAGCACAACTCTTAATACCCAAGTTTGGTGAAAAGGAAAGGAATTGTTTATTTAGAGTTTATACAGATTTAGATTAATGACGGAATTTTGCCGTTAAATCCCACTGCCTTTAAAATACCCAAAAACACCCAATCCTGCCAAATCAGGCCAGTTTTAGAATAGAGGAATCAGATACCATCTTTTTTAGGAAAAAAGAAGAGTCCATGGCTTTTTATTTCCCAGGCACAGGTCAACTCTCTCGGTAGCTCCCATTCATCCATGCTTGATTGAGGAAGTTTTTCCTGTGTTGTGGTGTTTTTCAGCTTTTAATTCAGAACTGCATGGCACCTTCTTACACCCCAACCCCATGGGCAACTAACTAGTGGGGTGCTTCTGCTCTCTTTCAAATAGCATGCTCCTCTCCCCTTCTCAAACCGTGTGCTCTTTCCACTTAGTGGTTGCTGCTTTATTTTTAAATCCCCAACTGTGGCCTTTGACACAGTGGTCATGGTGACCAGTCTTGACCACTGGCAAAATCTCGAATAGCCCCATAAGCCTTCTATTACTATTGTATGATTAAGCCCCTCCTATTTTCTTGGCACCTTGAGGGAAGAGGCTGTGCTCCATTGAGTCCCATTCCCCATTCCCCAAACCACAGGCTGTGGGGAATTTTGGGAATGGCCTTCTTCTTCCCTATAACAATTCTATGTTTAATTTTTCCAGAAATCACCATTCTGTTTTCCAAAGTATCTCTGTCAGCTTAGGCTGCATAACAATCTCCATGGGCTGGGTAGCTTCAACAACAGGTATTCATTCTCCCATAGTCCGCCAGAGAGAGGCAGGTCAAGCCAAGATTATGGTACTGTCAGGGCAGGTTTCTGGTGGGGCCTCTCAGTAGTGTGCAGACAGCCCTGTATCACTGGTGACATTTTTTCTCAAGGACCCCAGTCTTATGGGATCAGGTCCCGACCCATAGTGCCTCATTGAACCTTAATTACTTCTTAAAAGCCCACTTCCAAATACAGTCACAATGGGGCTTAGGGGTTCCACAAGTGGTTATTGGGAGACATAATTCAGCCCTTAACACCAAACAGTTTCTGAGTCCCTCTTCCCCCATTAGCTATCATTCCCAATTGCTTGCTCCCCTTTCCAGGAAACTCAAAGATCCTGCCTGCATGTTGTCCCTTAATCTACTGTCTCTCACACCCACACCTAGTCTCCCCCAGAACTGCAGTATGGCAGATGGAAACCAAATGTAAATGCCCACAGTCCCTCCTGTGCTGTATCCATCTGTTTCCTGCCCCATCCTCGCCCTCACCACCTACCTTGCCTGGGCTCTGTCACTTGCTGTACAAGTGCAGTGGTCAGAGTCCTTCAGAGAAGCACTGTGCTAGCCTGCAGAGTGGCCTTGAGGGTCCATCCAGTACCCTTCAACCTCACCACCTCATCCAGCTACATGATCTCATCATGTCCACAAGTCAGTAGCTCCAAGTGAGTCCTCCCACATTCCAAACCCTGTGGCCCATTTGGCACTCCCCCAGCACATTTGATATTCAAACTGTGTACATACAAGCCTGTCCTCCACATCTCCCTAGACCATCACCACTCCAGCACTCAGCAGCCCTCCTTCACATCCATGAGGTCCCCAAACATCACCTGGACTCTGACCTACAGAGCTCACAGCCCCACACTCCCCTCCAAGCTCATCAGAGTCAGCTGAATCCCCTCCCAGCCTCCTACCCCTGTTTTCTTCTCCCAGCAGACCCCGCAAGAGCAGACAACTTGCCCCATCTCAAAATTGGGCCCAGACGCTGCCTCCCAACAAAGCTGCTCTAACCACCTGTGGATACATTTCTCTAACTTTCTATTTGAAATAAATAAACCAAAAAAATTGTGAAAGAGTAATAAACTATACCACTCTTCACCTTGTTTATTAACATTGGTGGCTAGATATTAATATAGAGAGCAATGGGAATCAGACTTTTTTTAAGCTAGGGAGCTGAATCAGACAATAAACTCACTTCATTAGGAAACTACAGCTTCACACATTTCCCAGGGGACCGCTGCATCCTCCACCCTCAGGACCTAATCCCTCATCCAAGAAGATTATTTATTACAGGTCATTAGCCAGGATTACCAAGGGGAAAATAAAACAGCAAGAGAAATTCCTCTGCTGAGCGCACGCCTAATAGAAGTCAAGATGGTACAAAGGGAGGTCCCTCTGTGAAGCATGCACACTAGGAACTAAGATGATGACCACCAGGGGCAGAGTCTAGCCTGAAAAGACTTGAACTGGATAAGTGACACAGAACCCCAGAAGATCTAGGAAATGGATTGGTTAGGGAAAGAACCCATTAGAAGCCCATGAAGGGTTAAGAAGTTGGTTGGTTATTTTGAAAGGGAACCTGATCCTTTCTAAGCCGACATAATATAATCCAAGTTGAACAAAGCTCTCTGTCTCTCCAGCTCTCTCCCTCTCTCTCTCTCTCTCATTCGGTAATATGCACTCACCCCATTCCTTCTTGTGTTCTCTCTCCATAGCAGCCTTGTGGTCTAGAGCTGTGTGACCTGAAGTACAGGCTGAAAGCACAAGTCCTGGGTATGGCAATGCAGCGCTGTTACTAGAGAAACCCTGGTTCTTCTTGCCAAGGCAGTGAAAAATAACAGATCAGCAAACCTTTTAGCATGCATGAAAAGTTTATTAGTGAATGGGAGAGCAAAAGCAAAGGTGGCTAGAGCAAGGATGGCAAAAGTTAGGGTGTCCAGAGGCTGGGTGTCTAGCACCCATGTGGCCAGAGGGCCAAAAGAAGAGAGAGTGACCAGAGGCCCAGTGGGCCAAGGTCCCCTGGCCAGAAGCTGGAAGGCTGGGGGCCTCCCATGTGGCAAAAGGGCCAAGAGAAGAGAGGAGAAGGGAGGGGAGGGAAGGGGAGGGGAGAGGAGAGGAGAGAAGGGTGAATCCTTTGTTCTGAGGACTTACATAGTTGATGGGATAGGGATGAGAAAGTTACATTTTGATTGGTGGGTAAAAGTGGTGCCAGCTTTCCTGAGGAGACATGACTACCCAAATGTAGGTATGGGTGGGGGGTCTATTAGTCTGAATCCTTATCTTGCTCTAGACTATTTATTCATTTTTCATACGTGACAGGGGCAGGCAGTTAACCAAAGTTGAACACTATAGTCCCCCTCCCCTTCCAGGTCTTGGGTTGAACACACAGTCTCAAGGTTTCCTTTTCCCAGCTAGTGGAGATGACACACACAGACTTTCAAGGGCTCCCCTGTCCTGCTCTATCATAATCCGCTTGTGTTGTTCATAATGCCTGGCAGCCTTACCAGAACAGGCTCAGGATTACTGAGTCAGCAAGGGAGATGTGTCTCTCTTTGCTTTTAGCCTTCTGTAATAAGTTCTTTGTTAGACTGCAATGGTGAGGGTCCTGCCTTTGTTTCCCTTCTAGCTGCTCATCAGACTGTAACAGCTCTGGCCCAAGTGCAGCTGGAGCACAGACTACGCTATCTGGACTAAGCTTTGGCATGGTACAGAACTTTGGGCACTGGCTTTTGTTCTGAGCTGAAGACAAGGCTGGACTTTTTCCACAGAGGGATGTAGCTGAACCCAGGATAGTCTTTTGTGTTTACTTCTACCCCCAATAAATCTGACCACCCTACCTCAACCTCCCAGGTATGGGTCCCCATAAACGTTTTTTCTTGTGATTCCATGAAAAGATCCCATTTCCACTGGCAACATACTTATCAATCGTCAACATTTTGCCCTGTCTATCTTCTTGCTGGTCCTCTGCTTATGCAGCACCCACGTGCAAGGCTGGACCCTCCCTAGGGCCATACTGCCAAAACTCTGCAAGTCCTGATTTTCCAGCTAGGCTAGCTGCATGGTGAGAGGCGTGAGCAGCCTGTTTGAAGTCTCTTGGTCCCCCAGGCCCTGGGTCCTCCACCCAGCTGGCTTCCTGGTTGTGACCAGCCAGGCCTGGTATGTGACTTCCCTGGCTGCTGGCCCTCATGGAGGAGGTCTTCTTTTGCTGGCCGGGCATTCCAAAGGTGGCCTAACACCTCCCTGCCATCCCCTAAGGCCAACTTGGTGGTGGGCATGTTCCTTCAGCCTCACATCAGCTTGTACCCCAGCCAGCAGAGAAACTAGATTCCAACTGGCTCTGCCACAGGAAGGGACAGTAGACAACCTGGGGGCACTTCAAACTTTTTCCGATCTCTCAATCTAGCAAAGCCTAGCCTTCTTCACCACCCAAGAAGTTTAAATGCAAATAAACTCAGATGACATCAAATGAACCTTCCAGCTCCTCCCCACATAACAACCCGGATGTGCCCAGAGATGCCTCAGTGGATGGAACAGTCAGCACCCACTATCCAGCCAGGACTGCTCCAGGACCCCTCCTCCAAGAAGGCTTCCTGGGTCTCTGCAACAGCTTTGTCAGCCTAACACTAGGGACCCTGGCATGTAAACACCACACAATTGCTGTCACTTCTCAGTCCCTACTGCTGTTTCTCATGTCACAGCTCTGGGGGAAGCTGTGGCCGGGCCTTAGGAAGTTCCCAGGGAACAGCTGGATACAAATGTGCACTCTCTACCCTCTGAGACCACAGGCATGGAGTCATCAGGAGGAATGGGGAGCTGAGAGCTGGAAAATGGCGAGTGAGGGGGTCAGACCCCACTTGCCAGATGCTGCTGAGCCTTGGATGGTTTCCTGTTATTCTCTCTTCCTGGCATCCTCCATTCCCAAAGGCAGGATAAGGAAGCTGTCCTGCTCTGGAGGTGTCGGAGCATCCCCTCTCTGCAGACCTCTGCAGTCTCCCTGGGCAGCCAAGGAGCTGGCTCTGGTCATGGAAACGGATGAGAACAAGACAAGAAGGCCATTATGTGTGATCCTGCCCCAGCCACTCCCTGGGCTGGCCCTACCCCAGCTTGGACCTGGGCGGACCCCATGCAGCCCAGGGAGCCCACCAGACACTGAGGCTTATCCCACTGGTCTGCTTCTAAGCAAGGCCAGAGAACAAGAACCAGCAGGGAGGATGGTTCTGTGCCCAGGTTTAGCTTTTCATCCTCATGGCCATCCCAGGCTGGCAAGAAAACTGAAAGGGTTTTTTTGTTTTGTTTTTTAAGTAGCTAAGTGAGCACAAAGCACCATGCTGAATGGCTGACTGAACAAACATAAGCACCCTAGACACTATGTCCACTCATGTTAAGGTCAGCTCAGGCATGACATGGTTATGTCACAGCCTCAATGAACTGGTCTTAGAGATGAAACCATGGTTGGCACAGAGGTTGGCTTCCCAGCTCTGGGGCAGCCTGTGACAACAGACCCTAAAACACCCCATCCAACACTCACAGAACTGACAGACCCCAAGTGGGGCATGCAGTTGGAGCCTCCAGCTCCCAAGACAGGAGGCTTGTGCCTTCTCCCATGCTGACCACAGTTGCAGCTGGGCACTGTGTCCTCAGGGTGGGGCCCTAATTCCCAGGACTCCAATGTGGCTGCATTTGGAGATGGAGACTTTAAAAGGTAACTCAAGTAAAATGAGGCCACAGGATGGGTCCTCATCTTATAGGACTAGTATCCTTATAAGAGGTGGACATCAGGGCAGACACATACAGAGGAACAAACATGTGAGGACATGGAGAGGAGACAGCCATCCAAACATGAAGGGGAGAGGCTGCAGGAGAACCAGCCCAGCCCCCACCTAGATCCTGGAACTTTCAGCCTCCAGGGCTGAAAAATAAATGTCTGTTTAAGCCCCAGCCTGTGCTATTTGTTTCACAGCCTGAACTGATGGAGGCTCCCAGAATAGAGCCTCCATTTGCAGTTTCCCTTTCAGCCGGGATACCCTTTAACTAGCTCTGGGTGTCTATTACTTGCGGCTCTAGAGAAGCAGAACCAACTTGTTATATCGAAAGAAAGATTTATTACAAGGAATTGGCTCATGCAGTTGTGAGAAGACAAATGCCTGGACATCTTGTTTAGACTGTTTGACTCCAGAATGTTCTTCCCCAAGCACAAATCCACCAAGCACCTCTCTCATCCACTGGGCTTTGTGGCTTATTTTCAAATGCAAGCAGGGGGACCTGTGACCTACCTCCCACTATTCCCACCCTTTGTGGACCCTTTCACCATCAGATATGGGAAAATGACCTTTAGGATACAGGCCAGCTCCCAGGCCCTGCTGGGAGTGGATGCCTGCCTTCTTTCTCACTGGCCCTCCTCAGTCACTAAGGCTGTTATGAACCCCAAGTCCCACTGCTCCCAACCCAGGTGCCCACGCATCTCTCTGAGGTCCTGAGGGTCTCCAGGGCTTCTACTGAGAGGAGAGCCAGCTGCAGAAGGCTGACCTTGGGGCACAGAAGAGCTATGAATGAAGTGCTGGCAACAGGCAGTCTTTGCAGATGTCCCTCATTACCATCTTTGCCACTTGCTGTTCTCATTCGCACCCATGGAGACTAGGCATGGCTGGACAGCAGAGCCCACACCTCAGTGATGACATGACCAGAAGCACAGCCCCCAAGTCCAGGACTGCTGGTTTTGTGGACATCCTCCTTTTGGCGAGGTGAGCTATATGCTCCTGCCCTGGATCCAGATTGGCATCACCACCCAGGACTTTCTGAAGCACAGCTATGCTAAGAATGGGGTCCCTGTGGGGTGGGGTTCTCCTGGGGCAGGTCTCCCCTGGGAGTGGGGCATACCTAGGGGCAGGGCTTGCCTAGGGAGGGAATCACCTAGGGGCTTAGCAGTCAGGTCCTGGACAGAAGAGGAACTCAGCTTGCAGCTGCCATCTGACCGAAGGCTGAGGTTAAGGCTGGGGTTCAGCACCAATTTGGGGCAGCAAAGAGAGGGTCTGCAGCCAGGAGAGGCTGTCAGGACTCCCTGGGTCTGAGGGAGGCTGTAAGACAGCTGGGGTCACTGAAATCTAAACTCTCTCCTACTCTTGACTCCCAATTCCCTCCTCCCCAGCTTTCTTCCCCACCTCTGCCCCTCACCAGACCACCACTGAAGGCTCTGGCTGCATCCATATCATGATGGGGCCTGAGATGGCAGTGCCCCTCTGTCCCCTGAGCCACAGGCTGACCTTGGCTCTGAGTGCTAGGGCCTGCTTTGTTCTTACCATCTGCAAGCTTGTAGGTTCCCACCCAGCCTGCTGCCTGGCACTAAGCTGCACCTGAGGGTCTCTGAGGAGCTGCTCTCCAGGCTGGCCTAGAGTTTTGCTGTGTCCCTAGAGGCCAGTGATGGACAGGAATACATGTGTGCACATACCACACAAATACATATATGTGCTTGTACATAGCACATGTATACATATCACATGCACATACATATGCATACATACACATGAATCACACACACACATATGGTTGTAAACAAAAGTTAGTTTTTTATTTTAAACCCTTTGTTTAGGAAGCTGTGTTGAAATTACAAGCTCTGGAGCCCTTTCCCCTACCCTGGCCACCAACCCTGTTGATCTCAGCAAAAGACAGACTGACATTCTGCAAAACTTCAAGTCTGTCCCAGAGGAAGGGCCCATTGCCAGGCAGCTGCAAAGGTGAAAGGGTATGGCCTCATTCACCCCCAGCCTTCCACGGCCTCAGCCCAGATGTCCAGGCGGGGACCCATGGCAGGAGGCAGGCCTTCCTCACACTCTCTCTGGAGAACAAGTAGTTCATCACTGAGGCCCAGAGGACCCAGGCAGGAGGAGGCATAGCTAGGGCTGACTGTTTTCCTTCCATAAGAGGGAGAGTCAGAATTGCTTCTGGCTCTGCAGGAAGAAGCATGGAAGCTGGGGCTAGGGTGTTGGTAAAGCAGCCCCATCAGCTGCTGCAGGGAATGGGAACAGCAACTGTACCCCTAATGCCCAGGCAAGGCACTTCTGGGCATTACACTTGGGCTGCTTCAGGAGTACTCTCCTGAAGAAGAGGCCAGGCACTTTGTTCGGATCGCTTGTCCTGAGGCACTAGCCCAGTTCCAGGGAGGCTCCTAGGGAAGGACTGGGCACCGAGGGCAGAGCAGCTCAAGGTGCCTCTGTATTGGGTAGGGATAGGGCAGTGCCCTAGCCACAGTTCAGCTCACCTGTTGTGGGGTTTAGGATCAGACCTGGGGACCCTTCTTGGTTGCCAGACCCCTCAGGGACAGAGAGGGTTCTCAGGTGGGAAGGGGCAGTGATACCCAGCAGCTCTTCCCCTTCTCACCTCTTTTGAGGAGAAGGACTGCCAGCTCAGAAGGAAGAAGGGGGGGGGTGCTTTGCTTCCAGTACATCCAGTCCCCAGCCTTATCCCCAAGTCCCCACCATGTGCCTGCTTGGTGTGGAGTGAAGACTAAGAGCATTGGAGGGATGAGGCCTCAGATCCACACTGTGGTCTTTCTCTCCCTGCTGCTGGCACTGCCCTTCTCAGAGTCTGCCATGGGTTTAGCCCCTAGCCGGCCCTGGCCCCCGACCGTGCCCCCAGATGTAGCACTGCCTGACCCAGAAGCCGATGCACTGGCCCTCTGGGAGCCCCGAGTGGCCACCGGGAGGTCAGGGCAGGGTAAACAGTCACGGTCCCCTAGCACATGCTGGTTCCGCAGCGCCTGCAGCGCCAGGCTGGCCAGTTCTTGGTCATGAGTGTGGGCGCGCTCTGCTGCACGCACCACAAGGCTGTAGTCAGGCGGGCAGGCCAGGCCGGTGGAGAGCGGGCAGGGCGGAGGGTGTTGTGCCGGGCTGGGAGCCTTGGCCAGGGGATGATGCGCTCTCACAGAGTCCTGAGCACTGCCCAGGCCCAGATGTGCCATCTCACAAAGGTTGAGCAGCAAGCAGAGGCAGCTGACGACATACATGACCAGCAGAAAGACCGTCTTCTCCGTGGGCCGAGACACGAAGCAGTCGACCACATGTGGGCAGGGCTGGCGGCTGCATGGGAAGAAGGGTGGTACCTCAAAGCCATACAGGAGGTATTGGCCTACCAGGAAGGCCACCTCAAAGGCAGCCCGCGCCACTAGCTGGGCCACATACACGCGCATCAGGCCCTCTTGCTGGATGCGCCGCCGCCCATCGTGTGGCCCGTTGGGGCCCAGGGTCCTGGCTGCCTTGGCATCCATGCCCCCGCTCGTGTCCTCTGCTTCGTTCTCCTCACCCAGGACCTCTGCCACCCCTGGCTCTTCAGCTTCCTCTCCCAGGCCCAACATGGGCTCTTCTTCACCCAGGTTGATGGGCTGAGGCCAGCTAGGGTGGGACTTCGGATGTAGTGGTAGTGGTGCTCGTGGCCCGGGGCTAAGGCAGGGAGCAGAGTGGTGCTCGTGCTGCACAGCACGGGCTAGCCGGTGCACAGCATAGCCAAGGTACATGACAGAGGGTGTGGAGATGACCACGATCTGGAAGACCCAGAAACGCACGTGGGATAGGGGCGCGAAGGCATCGTAGCAGACGTTGTCGCAGCCTGGCTGCCTGGTGTTACATGTGAACTTGGTCTGCTCGTCAGAGTAGATGGACTCTCCTCCTACCGCCGTGAGCACAATACGGAAGACCACCAGCACCGTGAGCCACACCTTGCCCACGAACGTGGAGTGGTGGTGGATCTCCTCCAGCAGCCGTGTCAGGAAGCTCCAGCTCATGTTGGTCATAGGGGCAGGGTGGGGCAGGAACCTGTGGGCCACAGCAGAGCTCAACCTGGGCAGGAGGTCGAGAGTGGGGTGGGGGAGGGAGCATGGGAGTGGGGGATGTGGGATGATGCAGGAATAGAGCACAACCCAGAGCCAGGAGGAACACTGGGGCAGGGGTCCTAATCTGCTGTGGGGAGAGTGAGGCCTGGATAGGCAAAGGGCAGACCCCACGAAGACAGACAACGGGCTGCCTTGCTCTAGCTGACCACTCACCCCCATAGTCCTCAGACCCAACTCCAGGTCTCCTTGGCCTGAAGCAGAGCCAGCCTCTCCTATCCTCCCTTAACCCCCAAGGAAAGCCTGGTCCTGTTCAAGTCTCTCCTACCCATGACCTCTGGGGACCCCACCCTAGGCCTTATGAGCCAGAGGGAGTCAACTGGGTGAGCCAGTTTCATGGGGTACACAGGAAATTAGAGGCCAGCCCCACTCACAGTAGGGTTGCACAGCCTCAGTCCCAGGTACCCTTGGGCCCCACCTCATACAGCCCCCAGCGGCACCCAGGCTGCCTGGAGTTCTATTCCCAGCGTGGGAAGTGGGACTCCAGCCTGCCTGGCCCCCCGTGCCTGACCAAGCCCAGTCCCCTATCTCCCACACATCCTGCAGCCTCAGGAGCCCTTAGGCCCTTAGCAGTGCATCCCTTCCCACTCCACACCCTGCACAAGGGCTCTGGTCCCTCTGCCTCTCTGCAAAGGGTCCTCAGGCTCCTGCATGCCCTCCCTCCGGTCCATCTGTCAACTGACTCTCTGGGCTGCTCCTCCCTGTCATGGGCACCATCATGTCCTCTGCAGTACCATCAGGGAAGTCCCAGCTGGGGACAGGTAGGGCCAGGCATCTGTCCATTGTAGAACTGTGTCCAGCAAGGCACACAGTGACCATAAGGTACCTGTGACACTCAGAGACAGTCATGAGCCACTTACCCCATCCCAGACCAGCTGAACCCTGAGTGGGCCTGTGTCAAACAACCCTGGCCCTGTGCCTCCAGGGCTGCACCTCCCAACACGCACCTTCCCAACTCCACAGCCAAGGCACTGCAGTACCGTCTCCTGGATAGTCTGGGAAAGGAGATCCCTGGGTGCCTGACGCTTCTGGCTTCTTCCCTTCTGGGACAGGCTTGGGAGGCACTGTGGGCAGGTGTGGGATGGCGAAGCAGAGACAGGCAGGGCTCCAGGCCCTTTTTATGCAGCTGGGTCTCTCCCCTGGGCGGAAGGTGAGGAGGAAAAGGGGGTATCCAGGGTTCCTGGGGAAGTGACCCCACTTCCTCACATCTGTGTGCACGGTCCACCTCAGAGCTACACATATGCAAGGCAAACACAGATGCACATTCACATTCACTTACATATATACATACTCATATGTTCACATATAAACAAATATATTCATGTACACACAGCTCACATACATGCAAATGATCAAACATGTGCATACAGGTGTGCAATGAACTCAGACACAGCACACTCAAGTGTGCACACACTTATAAACACAATGCACACACTCAAGACACATTTACAAAGACATTTACACTTGCATGTGCACACACTCATGTGTATACTTGTACAGGTACAAACTAGCTCAGGTCCAGGCAAGCCTCACAAAGGATCCCCTAGGCTCAAGGCCCACTGTTCTACCTGGGTGCTGGCCTCCACCCTCCTCCAGAACCTCTTCCACCCTGCCTTGACACATCATGGGAGGCTGAGGCCCACACGCCCCACAGGAACCCAGAAAGGTTCCTCCACTTCTTCCCTTTCTCCCAAGACATGGAGGTTGTCTCAGGGTGCAGGCAGACCTGACTGGTGCTTTGGGGGTCAGTATTAACAACTGGTTGTCTGGGGAAAGCTTTCATGCTGTTTGGCAATTGCTTCCCCTACACCCATGAGATGTGGCTAGGACTCTAGAGACCAGCTATAGCTTGGCATGGTCAGACCCTGTCCTAGGGTGAGGGATGATACTCTGCTGTGGGGGGCTTATGCAGGTCCTACTGCTCAGCACAGCTCCTCAGCTGACCACTCACCTGCCGTCTTTCCCCCCCACATGTCTGATCAGGGCCACTGAGAAGCTGGGCTGCTGAGGAGCTGGGAAGTAGCAGGGGGTGTGGAATGAACCTCCCATCTGTTCCTCTAGCAACATGGGCAGGGCGGTAGCTCCAGTTCTTCAGACCGGGTGCATGTGCTCGTGCTCATGCATGTGTGCAGGACCAGTGCAGTCAACGTACAGTCACCCCACAGTAAGGGGCTCCACCCTGGCCCAGGAGACTCCTGCCCAGGTCTCAGGACAAGCCCTGAGGGCCTCAAATCTACACTTTCAGCCATGCTGCCTCCTGACTCAGCACACAGATCCAGAGGCCCAGTCCCAGCACCTCAGGAAATGCTAGCATGAGTCCCCCTCCTCCCCACACTGCTGGAGGAAGGACAAAGTGATGCAGGGGCTCACAGAAGGACCTCCCCATGTGTGTCTGAAACTGGATCGACTTGGGCAACAGAGTGAATAAGGCAGTAATATAGATTGGGTTCTAGATTATTGCCAAGGTATAAAACAAATGAATCCCCACTGATATGATTGACTAAATAAATGAGAAGGCAATTCTAAATAGTTTTTGCAACCACTGTGCCCTCCAGGACAGGAGTCCAACTCCCCAGCCTCAAAGGTGGAGGCCCAGGCACCCTGCAGAAGGGGAGAGTGGAACCTGCGAATGTTCCTCAGGCAGGTCAGGTTGAGAGTAGGGCCTTTGCTATAAGGAGAAGGGCCCTGCCCCTGTTGCCTTGCCCCCAAAGCCTCAGCCCAGGCAACCAGGAGACAATGGGAGACAAGTTCCAGGAGGGACTCCTATAATACACCCAACCACCAGCACAGCTGAGGGCATCAGGCACAGGCTCCAAGGGTCCACAGGGACCCAAGATATGCATGCCACTTGGGGTTGTGGGGGTACTCCAGGAGAAGTGAGAACCACATGCCTCATGGGGGAACCTTGGCAGCAAAGGTCCTTTGAAAACTCAGGAGTCTGAGGGCATGTGAGCTGTGGAGGTGATAGTGTTACCTGTGAAAAGCATGCCATGGGGAATGGGTGGGGGGCTACATGGGAACTCCTTCTGGTCTGCACAACTTTTCTGTAAGCCAGTGTTGTAAAATAAACACCTCAATGGTTTTTATTTTACTCCAAGCCTGTGTATATGGCTGTCTGGATGCTGCAAGGTTAGACTAGGGACTTTAGAGGGTGGCCTGTCCTGGGCTGCAGGGGCCATTAGCACTGCTAGGTGGATTCTGCCAGCAGGGGATCAGCTGTACTGGCCAGGAAGGGCTGCTGGTCTTTCAAGGACCCAGGCCCTGGGGGTCTGCAGGGACCTTCACTCACAGGGAGTCACTCAGAGCAAAGGATCAAAGGGAGTGTAGGGGAAGGCTGCTCAGAGACCCTGGATGAGGTTTAGAAGGGGGTGCCTGTGTCTTGGGGGCAGGCGTTGGATGGTTAGCAAGGGTGTTAGGAGGGAGAGATGACTGCTGGGCCAGTGTGGGCACAAACTGGAGTTCCCCATCACAGCCAGTCCTCCCTACCCAGTGCCCGGAGGAAGATGCCCAACTGGGCATCAGGATGATCTGTCCTGGGAGAACCAGCCCGCTACTCCTAGTCCAGATCCAGATGAGTGGTCTCTGCAGGGGTGGGCAGCTGGGCTCTCCTGTCTCAAGTGCCCCTGTGCCCAAGTCTGACTACAGCAGGTCCTGTTGACAAAGATCTTGCAGGAACAGGCAGGGCCAAGAACCAGGAACAGTGCCACCATGCAGTGCAGCAGGTCATGGCCTGGTCAGCCATTTCCTTCCCATCTCTGGCCAGGCTTCCTCCCAGCACCCCCAAGGGCCAATGGTGGATGGGACTTCCTCTGCTGAGGTGGGGCTGCAAGCAGGGTCCTGTGCTCAGCTCACCACAGCAGGGGACCCTGCCCCAAGAACCTTTGAGCTCTGGAAAGAGATGTCTTAGGCAGCTCTTCTTCTCCCCAAGGACACAATGACCCTGCACACACCTGGCACCGATAGCCCTCACTCACAGGTGAGCATCCGTAAGCACCTCAAGATGGCTCTGGCCTTAGCCAAACCCCAAGCCTGCCCTACCCATGTCCCTGCTAGGGGACCCTGCAGGTCTGGGCTGCACACCCACCTCCCAACCAGGCCTGAGCACTCATCCTAGGTCTCCCCTGTCAGCTTTGCAGTGACTCTATGGGGTTCCGGCTTGCCAGGTTTCTCTCTGGGACATTTAACTCCCACCCTGCAAGTCCCAGTATATTTTGACTGAACTCCCTGACCAC
This sequence comes from Noctilio leporinus, assembly GCA_004026585.1. Taxonomy (NCBI): domain Eukaryota; kingdom Metazoa; phylum Chordata; class Mammalia; order Chiroptera; family Noctilionidae; genus Noctilio; species Noctilio leporinus. The sequence continues at coordinate 18,599 of PVIW01010929.1, read as the reverse complement.
CCAGTACCCAAACCCCAAGCCTGTGACCATCTACCACAACAGAACTGTACCTCCTATGCACACCATAGCCTCTCCCCAACCCCCAAACACACACACCCTGCAGCCCATGGAAGGTTATAGGCCCTCCGATTGGGCCCCAGGGGTCCCAGGCTCTTGGTAAAGGCCCTCATCCTCACAGGGCCCTCAGAGCCAGCCTCCACCTTGTGCCCAGCAAGTGCAAGGGGGTGAAGACACACCTCAGTTGGGAGGAGGGTGGGTACACCTAAGGCCAAGCCCTTTTCCCTCCCAGAGCTGTGAAGTGAAGGTAGCTGGGTTCTGAGGGAATCCAAGGGGGCAGAGAACCCATTGAGGGCTCAGGGGCCCCTCTCCCCTGGGACTCCCAGCTGGGGCTGGGAAGGGGAGTTCCTCCTGAAAGGGTGGAGGTGTGGTGGGGGTGGGCCCAAGGGGTGGGCCATGGCCCCTTCAGATCCTCCCAAGCACTGCTGCCCCAGGGTAGGATGCAGAGCCCATTGCCCAGCCCTGCAAAGTGCCCATGCTCTACACTACTCCTAACCCCTCCTCCCAAACTGCCTTGGGGAAAGCCACTGCAACCAGCATGCTACCAGCTGTCTCAGCAGGGTGGAGCATGGCTCACTCCTTTTTCTCCATACTCCCCAATCTTTACCATGTCCACCTGCTCCGCCACAGTCCAGCATACCACAGACCCTGGGCAGGTGGGGCCCTGACCACTCCTGGACCACTGTGCCAAACCCTGCCAATTCCTGCTCACTGACCTTACTCCGGCATCCCAGTCAACTTACTCACCATGTCCGTGGCACATTGGGGGCCCCTCCTGTGTCTGTTCTGCTTTCTGCTGACCTGTAAGGCCTAGACCTGAAGACCTGGGACCCACGAAGACTAAAGGAAGTCCCAGGCCATGAACTGGGTCAGAAGCAGTGTGGAGAACAAAAAAGTGCACCTACCCCAGATTGACTGCTCGTGTATAGCAGGGAGCTCCCAGGTCTCCCCCAGGCCTGAGGAGCCTGAGGACCCGCCACTGGACACCCAGCTGGCATGAGCTAGCCTATCCTGTATAGCACAAGGGGCCCCAGCTGCTGGAAAGGTGCTAGGCACACATCCCTTCCTTTCCTCTCACCAGCTGGCCTGAGCACCCTCTAAAGCTTCACCTCTCTCTACCCTTGAATCTTGTGGTCCCAGAAGACCCTACTGGTCAGGACCTATCCAAGAGCAGTGGGCTGGAGACAGACCCCAGAATGAAAGAACACCTGCCAAGGCCAAGCACCTGTCATCTCCCAGGAACAGCCATTTCAGGAGGCCAAACCAGGCCCTAAGGGAATAGTGACACTACTCAGCCCCAAAGGGCACCCCACACCTGCTTCCCTTGACCGCACCTTACCTTTTCCAGGCCAGAAAATGTCTCTCTGAGCCCTTCAACCTGCTGGCTGGTCAGATACTGGCTTCTAAGGGTGTGCACCCAGCAGTCCCATGCCCGCCCCAGGGCCACCTCTCACCACCAAGCACAATGTAGGGGGAGGGCCTTCAAGGGCCCCATTGTTCCCCTCAAGGCCTGGGGTCTGAATCCCCGATTGTTCCTGGAGCTATACGGGGCCAAGAGAAGGAGGAGGCCCCACCCAGGCGGCACAGTGAGTTGGGAAGCAGCCCAGCCTTGTCTCACCTGCCCTGGGGCTTGCCCAGTGCCCCTTTGCTTATTAGTGGCCAGGCCTAACTCCCACCAAGCCTTCCTTGTGCATTTGGGCGTATCAGCCTCCCCAACTATTTCTGCTTGGGCTCCCTGCTTCCTCCGAGTATGTCCATTGCCTATCTAGGTCTCACCACAAGAGCATGGCCTGGACATGGACCACCATACCTCAGGCCACCACAGCTCTGGCCTGAGACAAGTGGCAAGGGAGGTGTCTTCTCAGACTCCAGAGAGCCTTGAACCCCAAAAGAGGTCCCCAGGGCTCCTGAGCTGACCTCTCCCAGGCCATTAGGCCAGCTGGACTCAGCAGGCTGTGTGTAAGGCTGAGGGAGTGTATGGCACACATAGGCCTCCAGGATGAGGCATTCAACTCCTACATTCTCAGCCCTCCTCACAAGTCAGCAGCATCTGTCTCTTACCACCACCCCTCACCTGGCTTGGGGACCAGGAGGAGGGGTGGCTGGGGGTGCAGGACAAGCCCCCAAGGCTTTCTCTACCCAGCCTCAAGGCACCTCGAGAAGCAAGTGGGAGAGACCTGTGTTTCCTGGCAAACCTAGCCACTCCTGCTCCCACCCACACCTCAGGAAAGTAAGCAGCAAAGCCTTGGGAGCTCCTCACTCTTAAGGACAGCTCCTGTTGGACTCCTAGATGTGGAACTGGAAAAGTATCCCTACTGGTCTCTGAGCTGTGGAGCCTGGGCATGCGCAGAGCCTGGGAAGTAGCATGCTTCTGTGAAAGCAGCTCCACTGGTTCCAACAGCCCAGAGCAACAGACCGGGAGGGGGGCGGGGGGTGCTGCCTGCAGCCCTCCTGGGGCTGGTGACTGAGGAGGGAGCTGCCAGGAGTGGAGTACAGCATGAGAAATGCAGGGTCAGCATGGCAATTCACAGGCTCAAGACTACTCTCACCAGCAGCTCTTTATTAGGACCCCAGCCCAATTCCCACAGGAGAGTGGGATGAATTGGGGGACACTGAAAAATGGGCATGGGGAACACAAGAGAGGCAGGCAGAGTCCCTCTGCTGTGTACACTCTGGCCACGGAGGTGGGTGCGGGGTCCTGTCCAGGGAGGACAAAGCTGTTGGCATCCTCAGGAGCAGGCAGTCCCTTGGGCCTTCTTGATTTCCTGCAGGGGAGGGAAACAGTGGTTTGCCCTGGTCCTCAGGCCCCCTGTCCCATGCCCTTTCCTGTGCAGGGATCTGGCCCTGCCCCCTGGGGAAGCCTACCTCTGAGAGCGCCTCCTTCAGGGCCCAGTAGGCTTTGTCCAAGCTGTCATTGACGATGATCAGGTCAAACAGGCCGGGCTCCCTGCCTGGGGTGGGGAGGAAGGCCCCCCAGGAAGGATAGCGGAAGCTCAGAAAGGGATGGGGAGCTGTAGGTGACAGGCTCTACCTCTGCCCTCCCACCTCTGGCAGGGAGCCTTCGGCTCTGGGGAGGTTTGGGGACACTGGCCACTCCACACACTCACTGCTTTCCATGTCTGCCCGGGCAGCGGCCAGCCGCCTGGCCAGGCTCTCTTCTGTCTCCGTGTTCCGCTGCCGCAACCTCTGCTCCTGAGGTGCCCAAAGAGGATCAGAGCCTGCAGGGCATCCCTGGCACATCCCCCATCCCTCCCCCACTGGGATCCTTGCCCTGGCTCCCTGCCCCCACCAGGACTTCCAGCGAGGGAGGCTGCAGGAAGATGTAGATGGGCCTCAGGTCTGTCTTCTTTATGTTGCGAACACCCTGGAGGTCCACATCCAGCATGCAGATCTGGTTCATGGACTGCACCATGCGCACAGCTGCTTTGCTAGGGAGGCAGGGCGTAAGGGGTGCTCAGTTGGGGCTCCTTGAGCACTGGCACTCCTACCACCTCCACTGTGGCTGCTGGGGTTCTGCCTCCCCCAGGCCCTGCAGGGACCCACCCTGGCCTCAGCATCTGCTCTCCCCTGCTGGATGTACTTCCTCAGTAACCCTTGCATGCTGGACCTTCTCGGCTAGGCTGGGGGTGGCAACGGGGAGGAGCAGGGCAGTCCTGGTTGTCACCACTGGGCTGTGGGCCCCTGGGCCCATCAAAGGGTAACAGCAGCCCCAGCAACCCCTTCAGGGGCTGACCACCCTTGCCAGCTGCACCTGGGGTAGAGCAGGACAGTTCTGTGTAGGCTCTGACACAGGTGGCACACAGCAAGCTTGGGCCCACGTGTGCAGCGATGCTGCTCTGGGTGTGTGTATGTGGAGGGGGCAGCTGTTGGCCTAGGACACTTCCAGGCTGCCCTAGAGGGAAGGGAGTGAGACTGCAGTACAGCCTGCAGACTTCTGAGAACCAGGTCCTCCAAGTCACTGCACACTAGCCCAGCATGAGGCCTAGTTAAGCAGCCTGGAAAGCTCAGACTGCTCTCCAGATTCCTGACCACTGCAAGTGCTAGATCCCTCACCCTGACAGCCAACAGAGAAGCCCTTGTCTGGAATGCCCACTCTAGGTCCCTGGGGGTTCAGAGGAAGGGGGTGTGGCCCACCTCGTCCCATAAAGGTTCCCTGAGAACTCAGCATGCTCGATGAAGTCCCCAGCAGCAATGTCCCGCTGCATCACCTCTCTGGACACAAAGTAGTAATCTGCAAAGAGCAGGAGCTTTTAAGCTGTCCACAGCCAGGCTGTGAGGGCCTGTGCAATCAATCACACGTGGGCAGAACCAGCTTCTGTCCTGGGGACGGAGGCCTCATGCCTCAACCTGAGAGTTGGAGGCATGAGGATTGGGGCTCTAGACTTGCACTGGGGCACATGAGCGAGTGGCAGGGCCAGCTCACCTTTGCCATTCTCTTCTCCAGGCCTCGGGTCCCTCGTGGTGTCTAGGAACAAGCACCTGTTACCCATCTGAGACATCCAGAGCCCACCTGTCCCCTTCCCAGGGCCTTCCTGAAGAACCCAGCCCAGCCTTTCTGTGTGGGGACTCCAGGGGGGTCAGTAGTATGGGCACATCCCCTATGTGAGGGAGGGTTCTTGGAGGGGGATTAACAGCATGGACATGCCCCTATGTATGTGGGAGTGTAGGGCTATAAGGGGGTCACCAGGGCCCCCCAAGCCCCTAGGACCTCACGGGACACGCTGAACCCGAAGACACTGCCATGCTCCTGCAGGAGTCTCTTGAGCAGGGTGCTCTTCCCGGCCCCAGAAGGTCCACTCAGGACAACAGGTCTTGGTCCTGACATCCCTGTGGGTGAGTGGGAGCAATGTCAGCAGGCCTGTGGGACCCCTGTAGGTGGGGGGGCTGCAGCCCCCCCACCTCCTCAACTCTCACCAGAAATCAAACAGAGCTGAGGGCCATACTCAAACCCTGGCTGCCTCACCCTAGCTGTGCACTCCCAACCCACCTATGGAGGCTGGACTTCTGTTCCTGGAAGGGGCACACCTGGGTCCCCACTCCTGCATCTCCTGGCACCATGCCCAGAGGTGGCTAAGGTCAAGGTCAGTGGAACCCAAGCCCTACTCTGGGAACTTCCATTAGAAAGTGAGGGATCAACGGAGGGACCACAGCTTCCTGATGTACACCCTCCCCCAATTTGTGCTGGGAAGCCAGCTGGAGTGCAGTAGTGGTCTCCTCCCTGCCCACAAGCACAGGGCTCAGACATCTCCCACAGGTAAGAGCACATGGGGCAGGGTGAGGGGCAACAGTTTGGGCTGTTATCAACCCAGTCAGCTCTGTGCTCACCTGACATTCTCAGCCCCCTCCCTAGGATAGAACCTACTTCCTGGGTGGGGTTCAGCCACCTCAGTCAGCCTAGGCTATTTAGGAGGAGCTGGGAGGGGTGGGTAATCCCAGCCTGCTCAAGCTTCTAAACACTCAACTCCTCCCAGGGAAGTTGGTCCTGCCCACTCAGGGCCTTGGGTAAGAGAAGGTTACCCCTGACCCTTCTGGAGTGGCTTGCCCACCCACCAGGGCATGTGGGAGCTGGAGCAGCTCCCTATGCAGGCCTGGCCCTAATAAGGTGTGCTAGCCCCCAAAGTACAGTTTAGCAGCCAGCACACTGGCAATGAGGCCCAGGAGGGATGAGCCACTTGGCTCAGGGATGCCCTGTTGCCCATTTCCATCAGGGCCCCCAGCACTGCTTTCCTAATCTCCCCAATGTAGGTCAACTAGGTAATCTCAAGAAAGTACTGCTATTCTGGGTCTATCACACCACCCATACACTCCTTGCAGAGGAAGGTGGTAAACAGAACCCATCAACCCTCAAGTGTCATCTACGAGTGACTGGCTCTTAGCTCCTAGGCCTCCTGCAAGTTTCCCATTACAAAAGTAACTTGTTTCTACGTAGAGATCATCCCATGGGACTCCCAGCTTCTCTGTGGCACCCCAACTTTCTCACCCAAATATACACACTGCATATACACTTGCACGCATGTGCATGTGGCTCTAAGCCCAAGGCAGCTGCCCACTAGCAGCATGCAGCCCTGTCCCTCTTGAGGCCTGGTGCCCAAGATATCCTCCTCTCCCTCACCGGCACCCCTCACAAAGCCCCATCCTCAGTGGGACCCAGCCTACTCATCTGGGTGATGGAGTAGAGGAAGAGACCCAGAAGGGTGGTGAGGCTGGGGGCCATTGGGTCCTAAGAGAGACCAAGGAGGCCAGGGTCCAGCCCCCACAATGCCCAGCTTCTAGACAGTGCTGAGTTTCTGCCCCTCAAAGCCATGGCCATCCACTAGCCTAGTTCTCCCAGACCTAATGGTGTGTTAGGCACCACAGGAACATGAGTTCTCCCAGGACAGGAGTAGCCCTAAGCAGACACATGGTGATGGCCCCATTGATGGACCAGGAGGCCTGACCAATCCTGGACCATAGTGGCAAACCCTCAACCCAATGGGCACTCAACTCCAGCTCCCAAGTTGAGGCATCTACCTCCAGGGAGGGGAGGACCCAAAGGTTCCCCTACCCTCCTGTCAGGGACACTGGGAGGTACCCACCAGGGCACTGGGGGTACCAAGAAGGAAGGGCAGCCCACCTGCCTGCTTGCACAGAAGCTCCTCAGGGACACTACTCTGTCACACACTTGCCACAGGTGGAAGCCCCATCCTCACCCCCCCCCCCCACACTGTTGTGGGTATCCCCTGCCCCCAACTGTAACCTGCCCAATAGGATGCAGCGCTCCTTCTCCAACATGCCTCCCCAGCAGTTTCGGCCACTCCTCCTGGCCATGAGCTCTGACACCTGGAGACTGCAAACCTGCAGTAAGGACCAAACGCCACACCCCAAGTCCCAGTACAAACACCCTCATAAGGTGTGCGGCACAGGCACTGCTTATCGCTCACATCCAAATGCTGATTTCTATCCTGCACCTTTTATCCTGTGCTGGCACAAGGGGGAAAGGGAGCCTGTCCCATTAAGCCACACCCCCAGCCCCATGACCTGCCTGCACTGGGACAGTGGTGAACTGAAACTGCACTTGCACAGACTAGCTGGCAGCTGCAAAGCTCTCTCCTTGTTTGGCTATGAATCATTAACCCCTAGCCCCTCCACACAGGATGTCCTCCTGATAAGCCCCCACCCACATCAGCCCAAGCTCCAGGTCCCCAGTGCAGCCATCACCTGCCCCACTGTACACTTTGGCCCCAGTGTCTGCAGAACCAACTAGGAACGTTGTGTTCTCCATACCTTGACTATTCCACAATTCTGAACACTAGCAGTCTGGCAAGACTTGGGAAAAGTCCCAGTACTACAAGTCCATGCATTCTGGAATGCTGGCTGCTGGAACCCTGCCCAAGGAGCACCCAATGCAGCCAGACAGCCTTCTTTCAGAGCATGAGGAGGACCCTCTTTCCACTTTCATCATCCCGCTTTGTCCCAAGAGCCAGGCACTGTCACCACCCTGCTTCCCTCCCACACCTCCACAAGATACCCAAGGTAAGGCATGATCTCCAAGACTGAGAACATGGAGAGGAAAGTTCAAGTCCTACCAGTCATCTTGTAAACCAGGACACTCCACACAGGCCTGTGGGGCAGGGGTTTGTGTAGAGGACATGTCTTGGCCAAGTAGTTTTGACAAACAACTTAGCCGTTGGGAACCTGGCTTGACCTGGGACAGCCGCAAAGCAGCCAGACATTTCCTTCTCACTCCCCCTACAGCGGACCAAGGACTATTCCTTCCATGAGAGGAAGCTAGCCCCTCAAAAGCACTGGCAAGAGCCACACCATGCAGGATCCAGGCCTGTCTCAGTGCTGCATAGCAGGTCTGGGTCTCATTTCCACAAAGGAGAACAACAGGATTCAGTCCTGCACCATGGGCAGAGGGTACACACAAGGGGAAGGATCCTAGGCAAACTATGAAGGAGAGGTACAGGCCCTACAGGGAATCAGCCTCACCTTCAGTGAGGAAACCAAGACCCACGAATACAGGGTCAGCAGGAACCACAGAAGACAAAACCAGGGAGACTGAGGGCCAGCACATGCAGAGTGGGCAGAGACTGAGACTGTGGTCTGGCACATGTTTGGTCAGCAGGAACTGGGGGAAACTGAAGCGCAGCCCATGAAGGGCCCACGGAGACTTGAAGCTAAGAACACAAGTTCCTGCTTCCATTCCAGTGCTCCCAGTGGCTCACCCTTATTACTGACCTACCCTCCAAGTGGGCTGGAGTCACCTCTTTCCACCCCCAACCATATCACAATACCTCTTCATTTCTGCTCCTCCTTAGATCAACTGAATGCCTTTTTTCAGCTATGCTGAACATGAACAAAAGATTGAAGTTTACAGTTTATGAGAAAAAAGAAAAGAAAAGAAATGTTGTGGCAAAATAGAAAAGTAGTGAGTGTACCACTCTCCAGGAATCTTATATTCAAGGAAACTGCTGATATCACCTGTCCCAACCAAAGATCAAGGGCCAGGTCTGTGGAACCCAAAATCAAAACAAAGCCCAGGCACATTGCACCTGTCAAAGGTGTGGCCCTGACCTGTGTATGAGTGACCTTGGTATTGTGGTGGTTGTGTGGCATTCCATAAGCAGGAGCAGAGTGGGGACTCACCTGGCAGGAAAGTAATGTTGTCATTGTAAGACAGGAACACACACACACACACACACACACACACCATCCCAGATCCCTCCTGGAAGTGAAGGGGAAGGTTTTCCTGCACCCATCACAGCAAGTCAGCAAGTCATGGTCTGGAAGGTCTAAAGAATGACAGAAAAGTCGAGCAAAGCCCACATGTGGACAGGCAAGTGTCAGGGAAACTCACCAGAGGCTGACAAGAGGGGGAAAGTATGGTTTCCCTCTTCCTGTCCCTATGGGCCCCCATCCTGGCCAGGTGGCACCCTTGCTTACAGCTTCACCATCCCAGCACAGGAGGACAGTGATGGCAGGTGGAGGAACCACGCCTCACTGCTTCACCCCAAGCAGCAGCTGGATGCACTAGGCTCATGCCCTCAGTGCCTCCCCCGCCACCCCACCCAAAATGTCTGAGAACAGAACAGGGGCAATTCCATCAACATGGACTGGGAGCTCTGGGCCTGAGGGAAGCTGAACATCTAGTTATTACAGCCACAAGTCAGGATGGCCTGCCCGTGGCCCTGCTCCTGGATGGGGCACGTACATCTGCGCCTGGCACCTGCGGCTGGGCAGTCCTGCACCCAGGACTGCAGGGGCTATTGGGGGCCTCTACTCTCCTGGGGTTTCACTTCTGCAGCGCAGCCCACCTTGGGGAGGAGTGTCAGGCTGCTACCCCTCCGTATCTTTCCGCATCCACAGTGGCATCCAGCATAAGTCCTCAGGCTGCAGGGGTTTTACAAGTTGTCCGGAGCTTTCTGTGCCAGGAGAATTTCCTCCTACGTTTTGAGAACTGGCACAGAGGAACCAGCTTTTAATGTGCCTAAGTGAGAAAAATGGCCATGGAAAGCAACTTGAACACGCAGACACACAGAGAGGACACAACTTCAAAACGAAGTGGGCTCAATTCACCGCCATGAAAAACCGCACTGCCCTGTCCTCGAGTCCCCACTCCGTTTGCTGGGCCTCTGCCACAAGCCAGCCCTGGAAACCACGAAAGACAGTGGGGCTACCACGAAAGACAGTGGGGCTGCCACGAGGCCCCCACGCACACAGAGGCACTCGGGAAACGGCGTCCAGGCGCACGGAGAGCTGAATGCTAACGGCTCAGACACGTGGGGCCGCGACAGCGCCCAGCCAGGACTTCGGGCCCAGCGCGCGCCCGGGCGCCACTCACCGTCCGATGGGGCGCGGCCCAGAGCAGCCGCCGCTGCCAGCCCTGCCAGCGAGCGCTGCAGCATCAGAGGCCCCCACCGCCACCCTCTGAGACGTTCACAGCCACACCTCGCGGAGCACTTCCGCTCGTGAGCCGACGTCACGGCGCACGCCACGCCCCCGAGGGCTGTACGTACGCGCGGTGCGCTGAAGGGCCAGGGTAGGCCACGTATTGACGGCTGCTAGGCCCTGCCACTCCTAGTACTGCGTGACCAGTGGCTGCCATGCTGCGGGTCCTCGAAGCTGCCCGAGTTAAGTAGGGGTAGGAAGTTTGAGCTGCGTCGTGCGGACCAGCCGGGAAGACTTCCCAGAGGGAGGGAGGCAGGCAGGCAGGCAGGCAGAGGCGGGGCCTGGTAGGGCCTGGCAAGAGGCTTATAGGGTTTCCCTCACACAGCCCGGCGGCCTCCAAAGGCGGAAGGAAGCGTGCAGGCTCCCTGCACAGACAGGTAGGGGACTGCGAGAGAACCTACCTCCGCGGCCGGGAGGGCTGGGTTCTGTTTCTGGGTTTCGGAGTGCCGAGACCTCATGCGTTTGGCCCTGAAACTTATGGCTGGTCGCCGCGGATACCAGCAGTCCCAGATGCGTCCCTGGGAGGCAGGGCTCACTGAGAGTGACCCTGACATTTCTGGGTCTCATGAGAACTCAAGTGACCTTGGCAAACAAAGTGTGAACCAGCCTCGGCCTGTTTTCGCTCCACACGCGCTGCGCAGCCTCTTGACTTTGTAAGTCACCCGAATGGGCCCAGGTCCTTCCTACACTCACCGAGCCAGGCTCTTTGGGATCAGGATCTGGGCACCTGCTGGTCGCGGACCTTCCAACAAACAGGTGATTCTAATGCCAGGTCAGGGCCAAGAGCTTGGTAGGTTACTAGTAGAGACTGGCGGATCTGACTGGGTCTGTAGCTTTTTTCCCAATTATGTGGAAAAGCCTCCCTGTTAAAAAGATTTTTCTTGCTCAGCAGGTCACATACCTGGCCAGTGACTGACCCTTACCTCCACAGGCCACGGTGGTGCTCAGGAGGAATGGCAGTTGCAGGCAGTATGCTGGGGTAAGCACAAACTTAAGGCCTTGGGGCTGCTATCATGCCCCCCAGAAGAGTGTCAGCTCTGGAGCTTCAGGCTGTGCTGCTTTCAGGGAGGAAGTCTCCCCAGCTGGTGTATTAATCTGGATAATACATGCAAGCACATGCACACAGATGCCTTGACAGGGTGTTGAGGGAGGAATAGAAGCAGCATGTGACTACATAGCACCAAACAGATAAAAGTGACCATCACCTTCCTATTCAGACCCTGTCACCTGCCCTGCTCTGGAGGCCATGAGAATGCCGTGGCCTTCCTGCTGTTCCCACTGGAACTGCCTCTATCTGTCTGTGCCCTTTGCCCCGTTGCCTCCCCAGATGGGAAACAGAGTGGTTTATGTTGCCAGAGGAGGAAACAAGGGCAGGATTCTTGTTTCTGTGGAATGTGATGGAGACGTGGCACTTGAAGTCCAAGTCAGTGTGAACATGGGCCCTTGTCCTGGGAAAAGTTCATGTGGGAGCCAATGTTGTAGTGGGAGAATACCCACATTCTCCTCAGGAGTTGGCTCCACCCCCTTCCAGAAGCTTCCTCAACCCACTGATGCCAGGTTCTCAGGTGTGGCTGTGCCCTAGGCTCCCTGACGCTGCTAAGCCCTGACCACAGGCTCCTTTCTTGTTGGAGTTTCCCTACTGTCTCATGTTGCCTGCCCTTCACTTCTGAAGGCAGGGACTGGCTCAGCTGGTGATCTGAGACTTAGCAGTAAATAAGTTGTGCTTCTCACACCAGGCCATCAGGCCCTCAGCTCTGGGGCCTATCTCTGTCAGCTGCAAAGAGCAGAGGGTTGGGTCTGAATCCAAATTTTCATGAAAGCCAGGCTGGAGGGGACTTCAGGGTCAGGTCATAAGGCAAGGCCCCAAGTGGGTGAAAGATGGGGGTGGGGCAGGACAGGGACTTGTTTCCTGTCAGCTTGGAGCACCTGCTCTGCCCAGTGCAGGACTTGAGTTTCTGCTATGTCCAGAAGCAAGTGGCCTCTACAGGTCTTTGTGTGGTAAGGGGCTGCAGAATACCACAGATCAAGCACCTTGTTTCCCATGGTTCTGGAAATGCTCTTCTTGGTTCATAGATATCCACCTTCTCCATGTCCTCATGGAGTGCTAACCTCCTCTTACAAGGACACCGTTCCCAACTCTTGGGGCGCCACCTCAGTGATCTCATGTGACCTTAATTACCTCCCAAAGATCCTTCTCCAAATGCCATCTTATTGTATTGCCCTAAAAGGCAGCTCCCTGCTCTGCTGATGTTCAGGGTTCCAGACATCTAGACTGTTGGCCTAAGCCATCTGTCCTTAGCCTCATGTGCTCATCCTCCTTGCCCTCTGCCCAGACATGTGGTAGGAGTTGCTCTGACCACGTATCAAACCCGGGGGGTTGCTGTGGGCACCCAGGACTTGGCCAACCTGGGCTCAGTTGACCAGCATGTGTATTTGCAGACTGCTACGACAGCATACGGTGATGAGGGCTGCACCTATGGGCTGCAGCCTGCACATGTCCTCCAGTTGGGCTGACAGCAGCAGAGCCTCGCTCACACGTGTGCACAGACAAGCCTATGCACGCCACTACCCTGTGCTCCTGGTCAAGCAGGATGGCTCCACCATCCACATCCGCTACCGGGAGCCCAGACGAATGCTAGAGGTAAGCTTCTGCTCCTGGGGTGCATGCAGGTCTGTGCTAAACTAGGGAGGAGGTTGAGCAAGTCATGGAACTCACTCCATGCACCAAGATCAGACAGTGGCAGTGGGCTGTGTGTGTGGGGGGGGGGGGGACATTTTGGGTAGACAGCAGAAGAAATTTCTTTAAAGCATAGGAGCTTGGTAGGGAGAGAAGCAGATACTGGGAGAGCATCCTTATCCCTTTTTGCTGAGCAAGTGCATGCCTGCCCTACGTCCTTCCACAGATGCCCATGGACCTAGATGCCCTGTCCCCAGAGGAGAGGCGGGCACGGTTCCGCAAACGTGAGGCCCAGCTACGAGAGAAGAAGGAAGAGCCAGAGCTCCTTGACAACTTTGACTGGAAGCAGTACAAGCAGTTTTGGACCAAGAAGTGACCATGCCCACAAGCTGCCCTGTCTCAGGATGCTGTAGAGGGGGAGGGGCAATACATCTTTAAAGTGAGCATCAAGATTTTAAATCCATCTTGTCTGTCTTTCTAAAACATGTGCTGCAGGGGGCCCTCTGAGACTGAATCCACTGGAGGGCTTAGAGTTGGATCAAGCTGTGGTTTTATGAGGTGGCTCAGAGGACCCTTTATCTGTCACAAGTATTCCTCCCACTGCAGGAGGTGCCTGCTGCTGCTGCCCAGCCATGTCTCTGGGCTCTGGAGCCCCTGCTGCCAGCAGCACTGCCTTTGCCTCAGTGTCAGGGGCTCTCCCAGCCAGTACACAGCATGGGGAATAGGTAGGATCCAAGAATGCTGGCACCTAGCTTGCAGCTGGCTGGGGCTCTCCCAGCCCTGCCTATGGGCAGTGGGAAGGTGCTTCCTGATGGGACAAGGGGGAATGCCATTGCTAACTTTACAGGTGTTAGCTACAAGCTACAGAGTGGGCTGCCACCTTCTGGCAAGGGGTAGGCTTCACACTGATGAGATGGACTTCCCTGCAAGACCTGATGGGACAATCACCAACCTTTATTTACCCAAGCAGCTGACTTGGCCTAAGCCTGGGGCTGCACCTTGTCCTGTCCTCAGGGTTGATCCCAGTCTCCTGGCTGTCATGCTCTTTTTCATAAACCTGAGGGCCCATGGTAGAGCACTGCCATATGCACAGATGGGGAGGGTGTTCCAGGAATGACCAGGGAGGCGGAAGCCTGTGGGATGTGACCTTGCCTCTAATGGTGGCTCACAAGGGTATTGGGTTGAGCCTTGGGTTCTAGCTTGCAGTCCTCCCCCTTGGTCTGCTAAGTGCACAGCTAGCCATATGCAGCTACTGGGGGCAACTACTCTCTCTGGTCTTGCTAGCCTTCTGGCCTGCTCAGGGATATTCCCACATGGGCAGCCATCCTGGGTGCCTCATCCCACCAGCTGCTGCCCCAGCTCACTGCTTATCACTCAGCCCTGGAGACTGCCTGTACTCTGTTCAGGACCAAGTTATTCAAGACACTTGTTTAATATGGCAAGGCAGATCTTACTCAAAGTAGGGTTGTGGTGGTGAGTGCACTGGTGGGAGGAGGCTGAGTAAGGAATGGAGAAATGGGAATTTGTGCCAGGAGCAGGGTGGGGGATGGGAATCTAGTTAAACCCACCTAACAGGATTGCTTCTGAAGACAAGTGGGTGAACAAACTTCTGTTGGGCATGAGGAACCCAACTAGATATGGAGGGTGGGGGTTCTGGCCAGAACCGGAGGCATAGCGATGGACCTAGAATCCCAAGGTCTGGTTGGAGAGCTCCTGGCAGCTTGAGAGGAGTCAAGCAGAGACCTGTCTCTACTCCCTCCATAAGGGGGGAGGGTGGTGCTCCCATGCTTCTGGTCCCACTTCTTTCCAGTCATCTCACCCTAAAATGCCATTAACACTGATTACCCAGAGTATGCAGACTACGGTTGGGCCTTGCCCAGGCGGTGACAGAGGTTTGGAGGAGCAGGCTGAGCTGATCTTGCTGTTCCTCACTGCTTCCTCCACACCCTCTGGACCCATCCCTCCCACCATGAAACACTTCCCTCTGCAGCAATGCTAGGACCCTGCAGAGGGCTTTATACTAGCTGTCCCCACACTGGGGGCCCCTGAACAAGTACGGAGGCACGTCTGAAGCTCCCATGTGAAGGATCCAAGGCTCAAACTTGACTTAGTGGTTGGGGCACAAACCCTGTTGACTCCAAATGTGGAACCCCCCCCCCCCCCCCCCCGAAAGGTTACTGAGGGAGTCAGTGGAGGCAAGTCACAAGAGCAGGTAGAGGCCTCTTCATTGCTCTCCCCACCCAGTACCTGCATGACACATGAGCGGAATAGGCACTAGGGCGGCATCCTGCAAAAGAACCCACACACTAAGTCCTAGGTCCACAGTCATCCTAGGAAACTGGTACTGCACTCATTGGCCCGTTGTTATCCAGTTGGGATGTGGCCATCAGCAGTGAGTACCATGTGCAGATATGAAGCCTCTGCCAGCACTGGGCGGGCATTCTTCCCAGCATTGCTGCAGACCAAGCAGGGTGCTTTGCGTTTCTACTCCCCTCACCCCCTGCCACCACAGCAGGGTCCCAACCAGTACCATAGCCACCCCCTGAATCCCACAGCTGAGAATACGATGGCAGGAACCTTGGTGCTGCAGACTTGCCTCCCCATCTAGTGTGCCCTCGCACGCAGCTGTTGGGGACAGTGACTTTCAGACACCACCCTGGTGTC
The DNA here is from genome assembly GCA_004026585.1 of Noctilio leporinus. Classification (NCBI taxonomy): domain Eukaryota; kingdom Metazoa; phylum Chordata; class Mammalia; order Chiroptera; family Noctilionidae; genus Noctilio; species Noctilio leporinus. Next base: position 3,271 of record PVIW01010929.1, on the reverse strand, counting down.
TCCACACGATGTGACTTCTAATAATGGCTGTTGTGCCAGCCAGGCACTGACTGTGGTTCAGCTTCCGCCCTTTCTGAGACTGGCTTGGGGAGGGGAAGTGCTCAGGCGCTCTAGATCAAAACCTGAGCCAAGCAGTGCACAGGCTGAGCGCAACTCAAAGAAGACCAGCCAACTGGAGGATACTGGTGATCCTGTACATCGTTGGGCTCTGCAGAGGCTGTGCTTGGGGGGTGGGGGTGGGAGGATGTACTGGCACCTCAAGAGGGTGGGTTGGTCTGGGTCCCGCTTCTTGTTGAGGACAGAGGATGGGCCATTTCCCCTCAGATCCTCCCAGTTTCCTGGGCCAGGAAACCCAGGCTGGTTCTCCAAGGTCTTGGGCACCTTGAATTCTCCCAAGAATGGCTCCCTTGATGGCACCCAGCATGAAGAGCATTCAGCTAGGGGTTTCCCCAGCCCAGATGATGATGAGGCTGGAGCAAAAGAGTTGGCTGCAGGCCCTAGACCCAGGGATCACAGGAGTCCGTGCTCTCAGCAGGCTTATCTTCCACTTCCATCAGTGTTGTTCCTGGTTTCAGACCCCTTTGTCTTCTTGGGAACCTCCCTAGTTTGAGGTGAGGTCAGATGGCCCCTCGGTGTGGGTTGCCAAGTGCATGGGGCCACCTGTATGAGGTGCCCCTACCCACCACTGCTATATTGGCCTCAGGAGCCGTAGCCACTCTAGAGATCAAGTGAGGGAGTTGAGGTGCAGAAGGGAGCACTACCTGGCAGCAAGTGTGCCAGAAGGGGCCTTGAAAAGGTCCCTATCTGAACCACCTGATATGCCAGCAGCTGGCCATATGCAGTACTGAGGAACTTCAAAGTGAAAAGGCCATGTGTGGTCAGTAGCTACTTGAGTTACCCCTGGTACTCTGTGTACCCCCAACTCATAGCCAAAAAAGTCACAAAACAGTAAAAATAAGCAGCACAATAAAGGATCATAGGAATTGGGCAGCCTCCTTGCTGTCCCCTGGGCTCCTGCTGGGTTAAGTGCACAACTCTTCTTTGAGGCTAGGCCAGGTGGTATGTGGGCTGTCACACAGGCCATCCCCTGGTCTCCCCAGGACCTGCCACCATAGCCCTGATTTCAAATTCCCCTTGCCCTGTTCCAAGAGGCAAGGGCTGGACAGTGAGGTTGGGTGTACCTCAGGCCGCCCCATCCTCAGGGAAGCTTTGGATCATGTGTCCTGGTAAGGCACTGTAGAGCAGGCTTGTGTGGGCCCTACCAGGCCCCTGTGTGAGCAAGCAAGATGTCTAGGTAAGTCCTCAGCTCCAGCTGGCCCAAGGCCCACCAGGGGAGAATGCATCTGCCCAGGAGGCCACCTGCCTGAGACCCAAAACACTGTTATATTTTTCTTTGTGATGACTCACCTTTTGTACTTAACTAACTTACTTAAGCTGAAGGTCATGGGTTCCAATACAAAGTGATGTATTGCAATGTGGCAAGTACCTTGGGTTCCAGCAGGATCTGAGACTCCACTGGGAGGGGGACACTCCCGGTGGCCAGCAGAGAGGGTGGACAGACCAGAAACTGCAGCTGGAAGGCCTGAGGTATACCAGTGCAGGAAAGGAAGTGGCCAGGCAGGCTGGGTGCTTCTGATTGGTGGGGGTAGGGGTGGAGATGGCCTTTTACCTGGAGACACCCTTATTTCCTCAGCCACTCAGGTACCTTCCACCCCCTGCCCCCTTATTTATTCACCTGCTGAGTCTACTCCGCTTCTTTCAGTCAGGGCAGAGCGCCAGGTACACCTGCATACACACACACACACTGCCCCCCTGTGCATCAAAGTGTGCCTACAACCATTTAACCACCTCATCCCCAGAAGAAACGAAAACTTAAAATTGCATTAAAGATAAAACCCAAGATGGATTCATTACTATGAAATAAATTCAATTTGCTTCTAATGTTTTAAGACATAAAAAGTAAAGATTATTCTGTCTTCAGAGCCCTGTTTTTCAACCTGTTAAGACTATTGTCTCAGGCTGGGCCAGGCAAAGAGTTGGCCAATAAGGGTTAGATGTCTCTGGGGGAAGGATACCTGGACCTTGGCTTGGCCAGATAGCAGGGGTGCCCTGAAGGGCTCCAGGTCAAAAGGACAGCCCCCAAGGAACTGGTAGGGGGTTCACAGCACCCAAATGGGCACAGGTGTGCACCATGGCAAAGGCTCCCAAGGCAATGATACAGAACTAGGCCAAGGTTTCCTCTCTCCTAGGGGTACTTCCACAAGTGATCCCAGGCCCTGGTCATCAGGCACACTCCACATGGAGACGTTACTGGTCCTCTCTCGGCCTGGACCAGGACTAAGGACTGGACTGCCAGTAGTGGAGAGAGACCAATGAGGAAGTTCCTCAAGGGTGCTGGGACACACCCACACCTGCCCTCAGAGGTGAGGAACTGGTCTGCAGTGGGTCAGGGGTTGGCCACACTCCCTAAGCCCATGTATCAAGACGAAGCCTTGGTCAGCAGCACCCACGCACTGGAAAGCCATGAAATAGTTAAGAGATTTTATTCTAATAGCTATAATTACAGTGCTTGTCGAAATGAAAACTGAAAACAAGTATACAAAAAACGGTTGATTACTAATTATGTATTGAAAGCAGTAAGAGGTTCCACAACACCAGATAAACCAGTTCTGAGGTTTTCCCCCAAGATAAAGTTTAACAGCTCCAGCTTCTTCAGTGTTTATCAAAATACAAAAGAAAAAAGTAGAGGTTGTAGATTTTGATGTCAAATCTGACCCTTGCAGGCTGAGGGAGTGAAAGCACATGTGGACAGAGGCTCTGAGGAGCTAGGCTCTAAGATGACTGGTCACCTGTCCGCGCTCCTACTGGTTAAGACCCAACCTGGAGCAAGTGAGCGTGCATGGGGACCTTTGGGGGGGTGGGGGGGGCTCCTGCTCTGGCTACAGTGATCCCCACCAAAGCACCTACGCCAACCCAAGGGAAGGCTGGAGTTCCTCCAAGGGGTCTGTGAGCAGTGGCCACAGCCCTCAGCCCATCCCCGGGGTAGTGTTGTAAGCACAGGTACAAGCAAACACTACGGGATGCAGAAGACCCAGCAAGACAGCCATTCAGGGACCGTTAAGTGACCATGCAGAATATTTTGTGGCTGGTTCTGCCCACCGCATGCTCCAGACAGGAAAGACCATGGGCAGACTGGACTTAAGCTGTTACTGCAGAACCCATACCAGGCACATTTCTCCCTTCTGTGTTCAAGTGTCTCCTTACCTTGTAT
>PVIW01010928.1:0-40863 GCA_004026585.1 Noctilio leporinus | reverse complement strand
GATCTATTGTACAACATGGTGACTAGACTTAATAATACAGTATTGAAAAGGTTTAAGAAGAAACAGTATATAAGATCATGTGCTGAGAAAGGGAAGCAGTGGTGGGAGAGGGGACCACACAAGTCTCAGGTCAGAGCAACAGTGCCAACCTTCGCTTACCAAATACAGCCCTCAGGTTCCCATCCTGCGGAACCAGCTTCCCCATCTTATTTGGGAAAATGTCTATTCATTTCCTTTGCCCATATTTTAATTAAAAAATTTAAATGTGTCAGGTGTTTATATATTTTGGGTGTTAAACCTTGTGTTAGATACATGTTTTGCAAATATTTTCTCCCAGTCCATAGGTTGCTTTTTAATTTTGTTGTTTATTTCTTTTGCCATGAAGAAGTTTTTTAGTGTGATGCAGTTCCACTTGTTTTGGTGTCAAAATCATCGCTAAGGCCAATGTCAAAGAGCTTTTCCTCTATGTTTTCTTCTAGGAGTTTTACAACTTCAGGTTTTATGTATGAGGCATTAATCCATTTCCAGTTGATTTTTGTGTATGGTGTAAGATAAGGGTCTAATTTTATTCTTCTGCATATGGTGATGCAGTTTTCTCAACACTATTTTTGAAGAGATTAATTTTTCCCATTGTGTATCCTTGATGCCTTTATAGATTAGTTGACCATATATGTGTGAGTTTATTTTTGGGTTCTTTGTTCTGTTCCATTGGTCTATGGGTCCATTTCTATGTGAATACCATACTGCTCTGATTACTATAATATAGTAATATATTATATATATATATATATTTATAATATATTTTGAAATCAGCTAATATGACACAACCATATTTGTACTTTCTCAAGATTGCCTTAGCTATTAAGGGTTATTTGTGGTGTTATATGAATTTTAGGATTGTATTTCCATTTCTGTAGAAAATGCCATTGGAATTTTGATAGTTTTTGCACTGAATCTATAGAACAGTTTGGGTAGTCTGGACGTTTTAACAATATTAGCTCTTCTAACTCAGGAACACAGGATATATTTACATTTATTTGTATTTTTAATTTCTTTCATCAGAGCTTTAACAAGAGACAAAGAAGGTCACTATATAATAATTCATCAAATGGCTATATATTGCAAATGTACAGCATGGGACAAAAGTATATTTACAGTTGCTCATGGAAAATAATATAATAATTAATAAATAATTATTTATTAGAGAAACACAGAATAAACCCTGTGTTTCACACATTCACAATTGTACCTAATATTGAATCATCTGAATATGTAAAGTAAGTATTAATAATATTTTGGGGAGAAATAGACCATAATACAATAGCAGTAGGGGACTCCATATCCCACTTTCAACAATGAATAGATCATCCAGACATAAATTCAATAAGAAAACATTGGATGTGAATTATATTTAGGCCAGATGGACCATAAGGACCAGAACATTTTATCCAACGGCATAGGACACACATTCTTCTCAAGTGCAACTGAATATTCTCTAGGATAGATCATATGTTAGACCACAAAATGAGTTTTAACAAATTAAAAAAATTACCATTTCAAGAATCTTTTATAATCATAATAGTATGGAACTAGAAATTAATAATAGGAGGAAAACTGGAAAACATCCAAATATGTAGAAATTAAACAACACATTCCCAAAACACCAATGGAACAAAGGAGGAAATCAAAAGGAAAATTAAAAAACAACCTGAGCTCTGACCGGAGTGGCTCTGTTGGTTGGGCATCATTCCACAAAGCAAATGGTTGCCAGTTTGATTCCTGGTCAGAGCACATGCCTAAGTTGTGCATTTGGTCCCTAGTCAGGGAACATACAAGAGCCAACCATCAATGTTTCTCCCCCACCCCCAAAATACCAACAACAACAAACAACTTGAAACAAATGAAAATGGAGACACAGTACACTAGAACTTATGGAACTGTACTTTATTCCATGTATTCTTTAAGTATACACATCTTATCAACCTGAAGGGTAATTGTTGTAAGATAAAGTGAGCCATACAATGATACCCTTTTCTTATTAAATTAGGCCTAAATTTTTTCAAACAAAAGCAGGAAAAATATATTGTAATTATTTTCTCTTAATTCAAACTGTAGAGGTGAAATGGACCAAATTCTGTGAAGTCACAGATAACAGCTCTGGAGAAGACAAAAAGAAAGTCAGAAAAAGGACAGAGAACATTTCACTAAATGCCTAGTTCAGAGTTAATTGCCTCTTTGAACCAGGCCTTCTCAGGCTAAAGCTCTTGCCCCATCACAAAATAAACACAATTGTTCACTTATTAACAATTACGATGGATACATGTCACCTTCATTATATGTTTGCCTAAGCATTGTTGAATTATGAATACTTATCTGTCTAGTGTATCTAAGTATATAGATTCAATCCTTCCAACTCAACACCTATCCAAAGTGTTTAAATTGCTGTGACAACATGATAGAAAGTTTAGAAATTTGGAGTTGATGTAATCCTCTTGAATAAACCTGGACTCTGAAACTCACTGGCCAGAAGAATGCAGACAAATCATTTCTATGTCTTTCCCGCAGGCTCCTCTTTTATGAAATGGGGCTACAACTTCACAGCTATTGCTGAATTTAAGTGGGCTAATGTTTGTGTTTCCTCATCACAGGAAACATGGGAAGTGCTCAGTAAAGTGATTGGCTAACCTTATAAATGGTGGCTCATTTCAGTTTTATATTCTGGCCTTTCTTTCCTGCTGTTCCCCTGTACATTTTACAGTGTGTTTGTATGGTTCATATGTCTGTGTATGTCACTTCATGGGACCTTTACAAAAGCCCCCAGACAAGTCCCACTTTCTCCCTAATCATTGACACACCATGTCACTTTTGCAGTGAATTTAGCTTCAAAAAACCAGTGAAAGAAGAACAGCTGGGGAAGATGTGACTTAGCAATAGTTGGTGTGGAAAGCAAAACACATGAAAATGGTTAATGGTTATAACTTTGGTATGACCTCATTTTGACAATGTTATCTGAAGTCATAATGATAGATATAGGTGTCAGGTCAAGTACACTTTTTTTTTTTCTCTCGCTTTGAAGAATACAAACCATACTTGAAACACTGGGTTCTGTTGTGGATTTTATAATAATAAAGAACAAAAACAAAATTATGAATATTTGCTCCTCTTAGTTGAGTCTGTTTATTTAATTATAAACAATTAATGAAAAAAACTTTAAACATCTAGCAACACTAAATTAATTTTATAGTGAATCCTTATAAACCCACCACCTAGGTTATACCATTAATATTTTACTATAGTTGTTTATTAATTTATCTATTAATCTATCCATTAATCCATCTTTGATGAAATTTAAAGTAAATTGACATCAGTACCTCTCTCTCTAAAACTTCACTATGTATATCATATTTAAGACCACACTATATGTTTAAATTCTTTATTTTTGATGTTAAGTTTGCAAACTATGGTATGCATAAATGTTACCTGTATTTATTTGCATTGAGGTTTGACAAGTGTATACATCTCTGAACCAAAAACTTGTACATTTTGACTGCTAATATATATATATATATATATGTATATATATATATATGTATTTTAAAGATTTTATTAATTATTTCCAGAGGAAAGGGCATGGAGGGAGGAAGAAAAGGAGATAAATATCAATGTATGGTTGCCTTTCACTGCCTCCAGCTAGGGGCCTTGCTTGCAACTTGGTTATGTGCCCTGGCTGGGGAATCAAACCAGTGACCTTTGGGTTCACAGGCTGGCACCTTTTATCCACTGTGTCACCAGCCAGGGCTGACTGCCGATATTTTTTTTATATGTGACTTGCCTCTTCTTTCTAAGAAAAATAATACTTCTAGCCTTTTATGATTTATTGTTTATATGCTGCCCTTTCATCCCCCAAAAATAGCTCAGAAGTAGACAAGATAGTATTTTGATCATTTGCTCAGTGAGGACATCTGACGTGAGTCATGGCATAAATGGTCATCGTAAGATGTGGGTGAGAAGTTGTAGGAGAGTGAAAGGCCAGGCAGAGTGGTCATAGGTGACACGGAATCATTGCAGGCAGCTTACGGCAAAGTGATAGGAATGCATTTTCTACGTGGACAGCCCACAGGAGCCTGGCCTGGCTGGAGACAACAGTTCCCATAGGAGAGAGGAGGTGGAAGAGCCATGCAGAGGGGCAACCCTTTTAAAGTGTTGGTGGTTCACTGATCAAACTATGCATAGTCCTATGAGGGGCATGGATCATCTCTGTGTCCAGTGTGTCCATGTTGTATCTGCTTCCTGCCCATGAGTTACTTGGCCATCTCAGTTATCAGATTGACTTTTGGGATATCTCAGTGCTTCTGCACAAGCCACCCTTAGTTTACCCAAAGTGCAAGGCTAAATTTAAACGTTATTAGAGGTATATTTGTATAGGAGGAAGCATAGTATCTATAAGATATACTATACACACATTGGCTCGATACTTTTGGGACAGACCTTGTATAGTATTTTATACATACATATATATGTGGTTTCAGGCATCTACTGGGGGTTTTGAAATGTATTCCTTGCAGATAAGGAGGGGGTACTGAACAGTCAAAAGAACAGAAAAATCGCTTGATGGAAATTTTAAGAAATGTTAAACAGAAGGTAGACATTTTTTAAAGTGAAAACTCACTTTTTAAAGCAGAAAAAAAGATCTTAATATTTACAATGAACATAGTTTATTCATCAGAATAGAAGCAAGAATATTACCAACGACTACAAAGCCTTTCATGGTTTGAATGAACTCTCCTCTGAACCTATTGCCTTTCATTTGCCCACTCACTCACCCCTCTTCAGTCGCATTGCCTCCATGCTCTGGATTGAAAGACGGTGTTCTAGCTTCAGTTCTTTGCTTTTCCCCAGCATATTGGCTCAGCCAACTCTTGCATTTCTGCATCATCGCATAAGAACTCTTCTAACAATCTCAGTACTGCAACTGGCCATCATCTTCCCCAGACATTACTATGCCATATATTTATGAATTGTTTTTGTCTCTTTCTCCCTGCTGGTATGTAAATTCTAGTAAGATAGGGATTTGGGGGGTTCTTTTCATGCTTGCCCATATCTGTATCCAAGCACCTAGAACAGAACCTGCCACAGAGTAGGTGCCCTGTCAGTGTTGGTTGATAGTTATTATCAAGTAAATGCACCTGGAGATGTCTTGAGTTCACCCTGGAACATGTTATTTGTAAATAATGCTCTACACTATGAAAGTACTCAAAGGGAGACTTCTCCCCAGACTCCCATCGGGATTATACTCAGAATAAGTTATTTGTATAGCTGACTTATCTTCATAAGATGGAGCCAGCTACATGGAGACTGAGTGGGTTATTGAGAGAGCTGTATTGAGACCTTGATTCTTCTACTATCTGGAGGAGTGTTTTCTTGGCAGTAACTAATTTAATTTTCTCTGGGCCTTAAGATTCCTTACATTTCACCCACTTCTCTCATTCCATGATTAAGATCAACTGACTATTTTCTTTCAATGTACATGCTTTTATAGACTTTACCTCCATTCACTATTGATTGGATGTTTACTACTTATTAAATATTTATTTACTTCTTTCTATCTGCACCCTATGATATAGTGTATAGTCCAAATCCACCATTTCATAGAGATAAAAAAAAACTATGGTCCAGAGAAGATAAATGTTTTATTTTTATATAAAATATTTTCCCCCAAATGAGGAAGAACCAGTATTACCTCACATAAGCCTTAGATAGTAGATATTGTAATAAAAAAAGTCTTGATTAGCCACATGGAAATTCCAAGAATAAGAGAGTAGAAGGGATTTTTCCCAAGATCCCACAGTGACTTCATGATTGATTTAGATTACAAAAACAGGTCTTTTTATCCAGGTTAATTTATGTCAGGTCAATTATCCCATATTGTATCTGTATGTTTTCTTGATCTCAAAGTAAAAATACAGGCCAGGTTTCTGCAGAATTTATTTTATTGTTAAGCAAATCAAGGGAATAGATTTATATTGAACTCCCCAAAACCCAGGTAGAAGAAAAGGTGTGTTTTTATAAATTTCAGAGATCTGCTAGAGAAAATTAAGAGCAGAAGCAAGAAAAGAAGGATGAGAGAGCTGGTAAGTCAGCACACAACATTGGCTCGAATTCAGCATTTTCCATAATGCTTTAGGGTGATTTTCCCACCACTTTTCCTATAAAAGAAAAAGACAAAATATGCTTAGTGCAACATCATTAGTAGTCATTGCAGAGGTTGGACAAGTATTTAACTATGTCATCATCCATGCAATCATTTGATTTGACAGGTATCCATGTCAATGATCTGGCAGAAGTTAATTAAATTCATCTGAAGGTGACATCTGTCCTAATTACAGAGAGCATGAATTTTTTCCTAAATATTTTATTTATTATTTTTAGAGAGAGGGGAAGGGAAAGAGGCAGAGAAGGAGAGACATTAATGTATGGTTGCTTTCACCTGCCTCCAGCTAGGGACCTAGACAGAGACCTGGCTTGCAACCTTGTTATGTGCCTTGGCTGGGGAATCAAACCAGCAAACTTTGGGTTCCCAGGCCGGCACCTTATCCACTGTGCCACCAGCCAGGGCCAGAGAGCTTGAATCTTAAACAAACAAATTTAATAAGTTTTATATCTTTTGATTTCAATTATTTCTTCTCTGGGCATAATTATATATACAACTTGAAAAAGTAAAATTGACAAAAGAAATAATGGCAAAAAGACTATAGTGTCACAGTTCTGTCCTGATAGAACATGTAAAAACTTAAACCAAATATTCAGGCATTTGGTATTTTATAGCAGACCATATATTTAAGCCTCCTTAGTACTGAATGTTCATCGTATCAAATCTCAATTTACCCTACTGCCCTATCCTGGGAAAAGTTTGGTGTTAATTAGTCAGATATGTTACATACATATAAATGCAGAAAATATTTATTTTGTATTGATTCAATATTTATTCACTTAATTCTATGTGCTTAGTCCTGCTATTATTGATAAAGCATTCATAATCCCTATATTTGGAAAATTTACAGCAAAGTTGAGAGAAATTAAGACATTCATAGAAGAAACTCTGATATAAGAAAAGGATGGCAATGGTATAGAAGTGGTTACTTTTAAAGAGGGTTATCATTTTCTTGAGTTTATAGCAATCAGATTAAGGGATTGGTTGATTGAATAGATTTTTTATTAATTATAACCTGTGTCCTATCAGGAAGCTCACAGTCTATTGGCTAAAATCTACAGCATCTGTTCTATTCCTTATTAATACATAAATTCATTAAATATTGGCCCTTGATCTAATCTTCCTAGTATACTGTCTATAAAGTTTGAATAATCTGGGTAATACAGGATAATACTCTTCTTTATTCTTTGTTATTCTTTTCATTAGACTAAAAGAGAGGAATAAATGAAAATTGGTGCCTTAACAACATAGAATTTGGCATAAAATAAAATGTTTGAAAATAATGTGGCTAAAATAGTATTTTTATTGGTTATAAATTTTCTCACAAGTTTTTCATATTTCTGATTTTTGGTAAATTTTCAAACTTAACTACATTGCTAACAAATTTCTTCGCCATCTCTAAAATTACTAATAATAGCAATAACAAAACATAACTGAATAAAAGTTATTAAATTTTAAGTTAGAAATAAATGGGAAAAATAAGAAAATGTATCAAAATTGTATAATTAAAAAAAATTTCCCTAAGATAAGTCACATTTAATAATCACAAAGTAATGAAGATTATGTTTTCAAATAATTTATTATGTAAATGTGTATTTATTTTTGACCCATTTGTTTTCAGTCCATTTGCCTGAAGCTTATTTCTTGTCTCTATAGGTGAGTATGAATAGAAATTTCTAGACTATCTCAAGGAAAATATTATCATTGTCTTATTCTGGGAGTGTGTGTTTACAAGGGATAGCTTGGTGAGTGTGATACTTACACCACCGCCTTACAGAAGGCACACTTATTGCCATAGGTCTCCCCATCAGAGCCGCAGTGGGGATTAGATTCCCGAGTGCAGTAGACCTGAGGATCCTGGAACTCACCACAGTTAACCTACCAAAGGAAGCACAGTGACATGGATGTTAGCACATTCTGTCCCAGGGACTGTTCCACACAACAGTCCCTGAAGCTTTGGACTGCAAACTTAAAATTACAAACACACACACACTTATTTATATAGTTATATATAAACAAATATTTATTTATGTGAAGTTATATATATAGGTTTATATATAGTTATATATAAATATATAAGCATTTATATATATAACCTTATATAAATATTTATATATAAAAAGTTATATATAAATATACAATCACTTGTTTATATAGTTATATAAAAATGTATGTACTTGTATATTAATATGAAATCATATGCATACATACATATATGCATATATATATATGTGTGTGTATATATATATATTTATATATATGATATAAAGCTTCCTGAAATAAAAAGCAGCCTTACTTGTCTACTTATCTAGAATGTATTAAACATAGTTGAGACTTTTTCTTTGAGACATGGGATACCCACTTCTGTAATGATTGTATTCAGGAGTAAGTTAATGATGTAGGCAGTTCCTTCCTTTCTATGAGTAAGGCAAATGCCATTGGTATGACTTTTTTGCTCCAACACTAAATTGTTCCACTGGAGACTAGTTTTTGGTCATTAAGTGACATTTGTTTCTGCGCTGTAGTAATGTAACTCTAATAGCACTGCTTCTGTATTGTTATAAAGACATGGATGATCGTTGCAAGGAGCTTCCAAGTGGTATGTGATGGCTTGTTAATTTTCCCCATGGTGGCTACATCCATTTATTCTCTTGCAAACAAAAACTTTAATGTCTTCATCTTAACTGGCTCTGTCTCAGAGCCTGTTTGTAGTATGTGAACTTCGGTGCCTAGGTTGCTCTGTTTAGGATCCTGAGGTTGCTTCCAGCCTTGGAGAGAACACGTGCAATGATGATTGATAATGATGGTCATGGGCTCTGTAAAACGAATGGTGGGTGGTAGCACCTGAGCCACTAATACACGTCCTCGGTTACACTGATCTCTCAGAAGCACCCTGGAGTTTTAAAATTCTCTCAATTCAATGTCAACTGAGTCAATATTTGGTGCACAAATGACATTTGAGCCATTTTATTCCAGGGTATGGGCTATACACAATAGGTAGAAACAGATTTTTCCAGGTGTGGGAAATAAAGTGAATTTAACATAAGGAGAGGGACCATTACTCCTCTCATAACTGATACTGCCTTATGTTTATCAATTGCTTCATAATATTCAAACCATAAGGAGTCACTCAGTTGCATCTCACAACAACCCTGAGAGGCACATGGAGCAACATTATTTATATTCCTTAGTTTACAGATGTGAATGAATATTGATCCTCAGTGTAATTAAGTAGCTTCCCAATGCCACACAACCAGGAAGCATTAAAACCAGTGCTTAACCACATTCCTTCTCATTGCTGATCCACAATTTCCAACAATCTACTACATTCAATTTCCAACACATCCTTATTGAGAGAAATGAAGACCCACTGTCACAATGTACCTCTGACCACACTTATAGTCAAGTCATGTATGTTTTATTAAGATACCTTATTACAAAAATGTGTGGGCATTGATAAGAGGAAACTAGCTCTTAAAGATGTTAGCAAACCGTTGTATATGGACAAAGCTCTCTGAAGGTTTGCATGGCGGAAAAGTTCATCAGAAGACTCATACAGTTGAGCCACAAAATATCATCACATGGGTCAGATTTAAGGCACCTGAGACTACGAACACATTTTTGGTGAAATTTCACATCTAGTACTATTAAGGTTGGGTAGTATGGTGCTTATTAGAGATCTTCTTAGGGCTTGGTTAGATAGAAGATATCTAGGATTTTTATAGTCCCACTTTTCCCCATAGTGCTCTTAAAAATAACTTCATCCTGTCATACTGCTTCTGGGTTAGTAAGCTTTCCTTTAGGTCCTCAAATAGAAACCAGGCTGTAAAACCTTCAGAGTATAATTAACCATAAGATGCATTTTTTTTTTTTTTCCTCAAAAGCTAATGTATTTTGTACTTAACACATTTTCAATTGTATGCTCAAGTCAAGAACAGGCTGTAAACCATGGGAACATCATTGATACTTTCATTTATTCCACCAACAGCCAGAGGGTGGCTAATGTTTGAAAGACATGGTTCTGGGCGCTGGCTCTACAAAGAGGAATCAGTTATAAACACTGTCTCCATAAGTTCACCATCCTATTTGCATTAGGAAAGCAGAAAAGAACACAGATGATTACAGCACAGTGAGTGATAGATGCGACAGTGGGCCAAATAGAGGCAACATGGAAGCTGAGAAAAGGGCTTCGAAGTCAGAGATCTGTGTCTCTCTACCATCAGGTTAGTGAGGAAAAGAAAAAAAAAAAAAAGTCTCTTACTTTAAAGAGACGCCTTCTTAAGCCACCTCTCCCTGGCAATCGACCCTCTGATCTTGTGATCCAGGCTCTTTTGTCCTTTAGAAAGCAGATAGGGAAGTAGCACATGGGGAGGAGGTTTACTTTGAGAACTTCTAGGCCTCCTCCCCCTCCCCAAACCTACTTTTCCCTTCCACTGCACTCTGGGTATGAGACTAGGAGGGGCTCACGATTCCCATAAATAAAACCAAATCATTCAAACGGCATATGAATGAACTTCCTTTGGCACGCAAGCTATGTTACATCCTTCTAACATGTGTCCTTCACGGATCCCAGAAGTAGCTGCAAAACCAAGTTTCAGAACTCGCTCTGCCATGACCCACTGGCTGGTTGTATCTTTTCGGATAAACCACAGTCTGCACCACCTTTTCTGTTTTTTGTTTTTGTTTTTCTTTAAAGATCTTATTTATTATTTTTAGAGAGAGGAGGAGGGAGAGAGGCAAAGAGGGAGCGAGACATCAAAGTATGGTTGCCTTTCACCTGTCTCCAGCTGTGGACCTGGCTGGAGACCTGGCTTGCAACCTGGTTATGTGTCCTGACAGGGGAATCGAATCATCAGCCTTTGGGTTTGCAGGCCGGCACCTTATCCACTGAGCCACTTAGCCAGGACTTGCACCACCTTTTCTTAATCAAAGCATGAAGCAACTTAATCAAAGTTGAAACATGACAACTGTTTTAAAAATAATGGTTGTCATGCTTCAATCCCAGGATTGTTACAAGGATCAAATGTGGCCGTTACAAGAGTTGTAGAAATTCGGTGTAAAGTATTTGAAATAGTCTTGGACTAGGCATGCAGAAAATAAACTTTTATTGCAGGCCTGTTCTAACTGTAGCTTTTACCACATCATGGAAGGAGTCTTGTCTAAATGTCCAGTACCATTAGACTAGATGGTCTCAAAAGACCCTTCCAGCTGTGGTAATATAAGATTTAACAGTGACTCCTCTCAGTAAAGTGGCTTAAATAAAGCTAAAACCTTGGTTCTTCACTTGGGTGTGGGAAATAACTATGCCTGAACGCTCTTTTCTTTTATAATTAGAGGCCCCTATGTACTCACTATGCAAGAAATGTTAACATGGTGACAGGGGACAGAAAGGGCCATGCTCTGTGAACCCCAGAGACTGGAAAAGGTGAAGGACTTTGCAGAACCAGCCAGAAATCCTTTCAAACAGTGAGGCAGGAGAATGACACCCAGGTGGACCAGAAAGAGAACACAGCTCTTACAACTTAAGGAGAAGTAGGCTAAGAATGTTATTCCTTTCCTCTGCCTAATTTTTTCTGCCCTCTCTCATAGTTTTATTTTGGTGTCCTTTCGATAAAATCCAAACAATTGGTTCCTTAGTGGGCATTCCAAAGCAGGTCTAGACCCAGGGTGATAGGATTACCTTTTCCCCTTAAACTTCCTCCATGAGACCCAAGATAGCTCAAATCCCCTGAATCTATTCACAAAGCTCTAATGCTCTATGTGAGGGGATTGTCTTGTAGGTGGAATTAGACTGACCTGGGTTTGAATTCTGTTTCTTCCACTTACCAGCTGCATTACTTTATGCAAACACTTGACTGCTCTGAGTTGAAATTTCTTCATATTTGTGAAGAAATATGAAGGGGGCTGGCAATGCCTGTCTTCTAGGGTGGTCGTAATGATAAGTCCTTTGAAAACACTTTGTAAAGTTTCAAGTATGTGGAGGATTGCAATTATAAACATGAATGATGTATATTGTTTCATGTCCCAGAATTTTTGGAACCCGTTATTTCTTACCTTATTAATTGAGGGATTTAAATTTTTTAGGTTTTTTTTTTTTTTTTTTTAAAGGTAGTGTTGGCGTTAGTAAGAGCTTCCACTGATTTCCTTAAATTGTCCAGTTTCCTAAGACTACTGCTAGGTACGTCGGTGCCAATGTTTAGTATCAGCCTGACCCCTTGTGGTTCTTCAAGGAACTGTACCTTCAAAATATTCCGGAATACAGGGATACTTTCAGTCCCCAGATAATCATCTAATGGCAACTACAAAGTCATTGAACGTTGCTGGAAAATGAGCTTATGTGATCTCAAAAATTAACTAAAAAGTCAAGATCATTGATATTTTAGTCTAGCCTTTCAGTTCTACAGGTAAAGCCAATGAAAACTGGCAAACATACACACCTGTAGGGTGTAGGCCTTCACCTCTTCCCCTTCCCTTTACTATTACTTAAGGGGTTACATCAGTTTACATCCTTTTTTTTTTTTTTTTTTTTTTAATATTTTATTCATTATTTTTAGAGAGAAGGGCAGGGAGGGAGGAAGAAAGGGAGAGAAACATCAATGTGTTTTGCCTTTCACCTGCCTCCAGCTGGGGACCTGGCTGGAGACCTGGCTCGCAACCTGGTTATGTGCCCTGTCTGATTGGAAATAGAACCAGTGACCCTTGAGTTTACAGGTTGGTGCCAATCCACTGAGCCACACATGCCAGGGCTCAGCTCCTTTTTAAATCACACTGGATTTCTAAGCCCCTCCCTCTTGACTTCTACTTTCCCAGTTTTTATACCCCTTCCCCACTACCAAAATAGCTGTAAGAAAGTGACTTAGGATACATTCATTGGCCATTTATTAAATGTTCATGATTTTCTTATGGTATGTTACTTTTTTTTGGAACAGTTTCCTGACTTCTGTAATAGGTCAATACTCTGGCTCTCCACCTACTTCTCTATCACCTTGGTCATCTTTTAAATTTTCTTCCTGAGTACTCACTATGGTCATTTTCAAGAAAATTGTATATACTTAATTCTCTCTCTTGAAGAACAGATACTGATGAGTCTTAGACATTTTTCTCTTGAGTTCATGACCATTTCAAACTCTTAAGTCCTGACTGGTTGGCTCAGTTGGTTGAGTGTCATCCCGCAAAGTGGAAGGTTGCTGCTTTGATTTCAGGTCAGGGCAAGTGCCTGGCTTTGGTCCCAGGTCTGGGAGTGTGTGAGGGGCAACCAATCCATTGCTGTTTCTCATATCCATGTTTCTTACCCTCTTTTTCTCCCTCCCTTCCCCTCTCTCTAAAAATAAATAAATAAAAATCTTTTAAAAATTCAAACTCTAATTCCTATTGTTAGAAATGTGCAGGACAACTTTACATAGCAATTTAATTCCCACTTCATGCTCAAGTATGTCCAAAATATAACTTTTAACTTTTCCCTCCAAACTAGTGTTACATCCTAATTTTTCCTTTTTACACAACACCACCATTCTTTGGATTCCTCAACCCACCCTCAGATGAAAACGTGGTCATTTCTTTTCCTTTGCAGATGTTGTCTTTCGTGTATTTCCTTGTGCTCATCACCAATTCCAAATTTACTACCTGTACCCACCCTCACCAGCTCTTGCTGAGTCAATGTAATAAATCCTCTTCTCTCTGCTTTCCATTCCTCTCTATCTCAAAATCCCTCCTAAATGTGGAGACAGGTTATCTTATTTTAAACTACTGTTTTCATTACATTGCCTCTTTGTTTCAGAAGGGAGCGCAGTAAAATCTAGGGTGTATTTGTTCAGAAGATTGTGCTGCCCCAAGCGCATTGAGATAAGCATTGCGCAATGGCTTTCTGTTGCCCCAGGGGTAGCCTGGGGCCCTGAGAGCTCACTCTGCAGGGAGTCAGGGGTCCTGAGATGTTGACTGTACACCTTTGTTGCTGCTGGTAAACTAGAGTCAGCTTCTGTCTTCTCTGAGGCCTCAGTTTCCCTACCTGCTTACCTTGTAGATGCTAGTTAACACCTTCAAATTGTATTTAGGTAGTTTGCTGGTATATCAATGTAAGTGAGTTCAAACTAATTGGGTAAAGGTGAATGGCCTGAGACACACTCCAGTCCTGCAGCATTGTTTTACTAACTGTAGTAGAATTCATTATATCTTCCCCTCAAAGTACAAACGAAAAATACGTTGATATCCTCCCAAAATTGTTGTCAAAGAAAATGGTTGTCAGTCATTCTTTTTGAAAGGTTTTTGTTAATCCCAGCTGGAGTATACATTTAAACAACTCTTTAGGGATATGGCAAGTAGGGAAATAAGCATAAGGACAACATAGTGAATGATTCTAAATGCTTCCTTTACAAGTCTTGGCTGTGAACTGGAATCTACCACCTGGTGTTCTAGATAACAAGTCTTTAGACGGTTAACTAGAATCTATCATCAGGTGCTTTGGCATGAAGAGACTTCTTGGCATAAGTGAAATGATTTAAATGTTAGAGGAAATCTTCCTTTTGTTTTAGCAGAATCAGACTTGAGCAGGAGCACGGCTAAGGTTTGTTTCAACTTTTTCTGCCTATCATTGGGACTGCCACCATCCTTCCAGCCACACAGAAGAGAAATGGCAGCGAGCAAAAAGGACTCATAGACATGGAGAACAGGGGATGGGGTTGAGGTTAAGGGGACTAAACGGTAATGGACAAAAGACACAATTTAAAAAAAAGAAATGGAGCCTCTGAAACATGTTTCTTTGTCTATTTCAGTAGGAAAAAGACAGCAGTTTTGGCAAGAAAGGCTTTTCATACTGATTCAGGTACTTAAGGTCAGATGGGGTTTTAAAGATCATTGAATCTAAATGTTGATTTCAGATGAGTGGGAACAAAGGCAATGACAAGGGGAGGAGAAATCCTTCAGATGACACCGCCAGCAAGTATTTGAATGAGAACTTATATATATTGTCCCTAAAATATTCGAGCAAAGTCAGTGTTCCCTGGCACTGAATAATTATTTAGAATGCAGATTTAAACCCTGACCTGTGTGGTTATTTTTTAGGAAGTCTGGCATAGTGCTGAGGATCTGTATATGTAGTCAACATCCCCAGTAATCCTAAAGCAAGCCCGCTCTGAGACTCGGGCCCATCCAAAGGAATAGGATCAATAAATTGTAGATTAGAAACGAACTTTAGAAAACACTGAAAATCTGGGAAATGTTAAGAATCCTGGAAATCAAAGTCTAAAGAAAGGAAGAGACTAAGGTGTTGATGAGAAAACTGGGATTGAATTCCGTATCTTTTCAATCTGTGTGTGATGGCCTCCTATTTTACTACCTAGTGGGACATAAAATCAGTTGGCTGGATCTTGGGTCCTTTCCTTGTTTGTTTGTTTTGATATTTAATATAGAGTGTGCTATGTTAAACACTATATGTGTTTAAATATACAAGAAATCAAGTTTAAGACGTACAATTTTATATGCAGGTATAAACACACATGTGTGTGTTATACACACGCGTGCACACACACATTGGGAGTTAATTACAGGGCATCATCCATTTTAAGACATGTCTCAATTTCTGAGATTCTAAAATTGGAAGGGGAAAAAAGTCTATGCAATATAGTGGGTGTACTAGAGTTGAAATAGGTTTTCAACTCTTGTGCCAACTTCAATCAGTTGGCAGGGGTGTCTGGAACTTTCGGTGTCAAGGGGTTGTTGGGCACAGGACACACCAAGGCTAACAAGAACCATTGTCAGAATCAAGTAGAAATGCTCTGAATGGACTCAGGAGCAGGATTGGCTGGGCAAATACTACTTGTTTAAGCTGTCTTTTGATAGTTAGAATAAGCAATCTGGAAAAAAGCTGGTGGATTAATTGGAAAAACAGACAGACAATGAAGATAATGTGTGCCCCTTCTAATGTTTTCCTCAAAATGTATTCAAGTTTGAGTGAGCCTGTATGTATACTCAATACCGAGTAGTAAGCAACTTCTTTGTCTCCTCTTGGTGGCCTTACTTCTACAAAGAAAATAACCTTGGCCCACCCAAGTTCTGTAGAAGTTGTTCATTATTAATCAGTAACTAATCCCTTTATAGTTTATCAAATACTTGCATACAGGTTATCTCATTTCAATCTGACTACGGTTGTAGGAGGTGAATAAGATTATTCCTTTTAAAAAATAGTTGTGGAAATTGCAGCTCAGAAGACCTGAGTAACTTGCCCAAGATCTCATGGTGAAAGCAGGGATGCAGTGTGAGTGTTATCACGGATTTATCCTGTTTTCATGTTGAGTTATTTTCCTTAGCAAAACCTGAGAGTGGGTGTTTAGGGTCTTTTAACTCACAGAGAACTTAGAGTGAAAAAATGAATTACTTCCACTGATTTCTGTATTTGGCCTGCTCCCTTGTTGTTTTTGCTCTTTTACCCACAGACGAACCTCTTTTTGGCCCCTGGAAATACCACCCAAACCTCACCCAGGTCAAAAGAATAGAGAAAAATATGCACTAACCTGTTCTCCTTGACTGAAGACACCTGGGGAGAAAAAAAAAAAAAGAACAAAATTTGAACACTGTAATTTCTGAAAGTACAAAAAGTGGGATTTGCAAAATTAGGAAGTCCTCAAGCCTGAAATACTTGTTCTTGGTTCTTGATCATGCCAGCAAGTCATGGCATGGTTCTATTACCCTTTTTTGTTTTGTTTGTTATACCTGTTCACTTCTTAGGGAATAGTAGAAACTTGGAAAGTGATGAAGGGGATGGACCAGAATGAGGTTTTATTTCTTAGAGGTTGTGGGAGTGGATCAGAGAAAAATGTCTCTGGATTTGGAGATTCATATTATAGTTCTGGCCAGGTTACTAACCTACTGTGGGATAACCTTATCATCTCTGGTCTCCCTTTGGAAAAGTTGGGCTGGAAAGTCACCTCTAACTTGGTCATTTCAAGGTTCAGCACATTGTCTTTGTCACAGGCAGTTCAGGAAGAGATTAATCCTGTTTATTCCTTGGGCTCAAAATTGCTTTTCTGACTTCTAAACTCAGCTTTAAAGACTTTGCCCAAAAAGAGACTGTCAAGGGCCAAGTCCTCTGAGTTCTGTGACCTATTCCTCTTGCTACTTTTCTCTAAATTCCTGAAAGAGGAAAAACCATCTATAAATACAGACTGGATTCTCTCTTTCCTTCCATCTTTGTGGTTATGCCTACGCTTTTATATTGTGGCTCAATGGTTCAAAATATTGAAATAATAAAATCTTAGTTTCAATTCTGTTATGATCCAAATTCTGGTCATTTCTGTGGCACTTCTAATGCCAGTGACACCTTGCATGTTTAGCCAAAAGCCACCTTGATGACAGAAAATGTGTGGATAAGTGTCAGCAAGTGAGAGGGGACAACTGAAAATATCTTAAAGTTCACTTTCTATTAATGGGGATGAGGAGAGAATAAGGCTTTTACATCTGAAAAAAAGTTAATGACCATCTACTGTAATAATTACCAACCTTATTGAAGTACCGTTAATAAAAATACAGAGTTTTAGGACAATCACTTAAAAATTCCACTATATAGACCAAATAGGGCATAGAAGGCTATGTTTTTGTAACCACTGAAAGTAATGTTTATGATCAAAGAAAACTCATTATTGCAATTCTCAGCCATTTCTTCACTGTACACATCTTTGATCAAAAGAGGAGAAAATTTGTCCAATTATCCAATGTCTTATATGCATGAAATATCAAGGCAGAAGGAGGATTCACATCAACAATGCCTGAGTTCAATATAGGGGTCTTATTATTAATCTTTAATAATGCCAACATTAATAGACATTTGTTGAACTTTTACTGTATCCCTTCTACTAGATAAAGCCCTCCACATCTATTTTCTTATTTAATTACCCACACAGAAATTTTCTTTTTAGATTCCTTTGTTATAGATGAGTAACAGACTCAGAAATATCACAAGGTATAAAATGGAAGTGTCAGGACTGAACTTCAGCATTAAGGCTCTTGAGCATTTATTAGCTTTCCCAAATACTGATTTATCTATGAAGGCTCAGATTTTGGTAGTGAAATGCATCAGTCCACAAGATACAATTAAAAGATTAGTTCTACAGAGAAGGAATAAGAACATATCAATTAATTTCTAAGAGTATGTTAGTAAGCAGAT
Source organism: Noctilio leporinus (assembly GCA_004026585.1). Taxonomy (NCBI): domain Eukaryota; kingdom Metazoa; phylum Chordata; class Mammalia; order Chiroptera; family Noctilionidae; genus Noctilio; species Noctilio leporinus. The sequence continues at coordinate 22,498 of PVIW01010928.1, read as the reverse complement.
TTTAATACAGTCACACCTGTTTTTTACGCCATCTCAGTAGTTGACAGAAACATGTTTCATGTTTTAGCCTTAATAGTCAAACATGGTATAACATCAGAGTAATTCTTTATCCAGTTTTTTTGTATTTCTAAATGTATTTTTTCATGTAAATATGACTGGTATCCTGTGAACAGCTACTCCCTTTTTCAATCTCATTGAAAAATTGTTGTCTTTCCATGTTCAGGCATTTGAAATCTCTGATAGCCCTTAAATTCAATGACCTTTGTTCCAGAAAATGATGGATCAGACATGGAAGGTCCCAGGACCCAGTCTCATTTCTAGAACTGTATGAATGAGAGAACATCTCAGAGAGTTGAGCTGTCTCCAGCCTAGGTCTTAGGTGTTGAGACTCTGATGTGCTTTGTCCACTACCACAGCATAGAGTGAAAAACAAAGAAAGAAGGAGAGATATACATGGCCCTGTTAAGGCACATGGCCCAGGACTGAAAAACATCAGCTCTAAATACACTTGTCCTGTGAACAATCCGAACTTATAAACCATAATGACTATTGCTCAAAGGTATTCCCTTCCTTGAAGAATTGTTAAGTTTCCCAATAGCATATATATTGCACTTTTCTAAGATCAGATAACTTTTTTCTGGAGAATTCTCTACTTGAGTTTCCTTTCCCCCTCCTTGTTTTAATATTCATTCCAATGATTGCATAAGAATAACGAGTAAAGGAAAACTTTCCTTTGTCTTAGAAAACCAGGCTAATACTTAAACTAGCTAGCTATCCCTGGTCTAATTTTGTGGCGCAAACATGAACTGTGATGCCTAAAAGATCTGATCAAATTCCAGATTCTAATTACAGGCTTCGAGTTCTTTGGCAATTTTTACTTATTTATTTATTTGCTATAGATTTTTTACATGCAGACTACAGATAGGCATATCTTGCTATGTGTATTGGAGATAATGCCTAGAAGCCCTTATTACATGCCTAGAATATAGTACATGCCCAACAAAGGAAAGTTATTTTTATCATTATTACTAGTAACATCTTCATCATCACAATCATGATCTTCATTAGGATAACCTCTCAGAATTGGTCTTTTATATCAAAATTGTTAGGCTTTAGAAAGATGGTGGACACATACCCTCAGCATTTTCCAGTTCAGCATAAACATTGGATTTCAATTTTAAAGACAAAAACTTACCTGAGAAAAAGCAGAAAAGAGCCAGAGAGAGGAGCAGAAAGACACCTGATATTTTCATGGTGCCAGTTAGCTCGCTCGGGTCCAGGCTGCTTTGTCCCGCTCAGGTTCTCTGTCAAGACACTTCCCAGAGCACAAAACACACACTCAGACATGTATATATATGTTGACATGATAGAGGGAGTTGGGATCTCCACCTTCTTTATAAAGTCATATTCTAAAACTATATGCAGTCCTATACACTTCAGGCATTTACGATGACCTGTCATCGACATAAAGAAATGCTTCATGATCCCCATCAATCTTAAAATTAGGACAATTATGTGAGTCGCACCTTAGATCTTATTAATAGAGGATGTCATTTTCCACCGGTAAACTGGACTTTCCTAACAACCAATACATCCTCCCTGCTCGTCCCTCTACAGTTTCGCTACGTTAAAGGGCTGAGTCACTGGTGGGGCCCACCTGATGTCTGTGTCTCTCTCAGACAAGTCCTACACGTCTGAGGTCCAGGTGAGTAACCACAGAGGAATGAAATCTTGGGTGTAGCTTGGATTTTTCTGAGTCCACATCATTCAAGATGTACCAAAAAAGATAAGTGTTCTATACTGTCACCAGATTGGCACCAGTAAATTCATTTTGGGAGATAGAAATCAGCCTGTTCATTTTAAAAATCATTACTATAGTCAAATGGCAGTGATTTTCAACTCTTAAGTCAAAATGAACAAGAGAAGCTATGTGTATATTTTTTCATTTGTAAAAAAGTAAATTCTGAATTTTTAGAAATGACTGAACTGAGGAATGTTTGATATTTCCCCCTTTCTTCAAGGTAAAAAATGTAGTTATAATGAAACTGTATCAGTTTTAACTCCTCGAAAATACGTTTTTGTATAAGTTAGATGAATTCCATTAACTATCATGGCCAATTTAATTAATTGCAAGACAGAGCGAGAGTCAGAAGCAATCAGTTTCTTTGGGGAAACAAAAAAACAAATATTGGTTATAGTGATAATGGCAAAGGCTGTCTCAAATCACAATCGGCTACTCAAAATATCAGGAAGAAAAGCATAACAATTTAAAGTATGCAGCATGTGCCCAATTGAAATATAAGTGACTAACGCAGTGTTGTGTAAATAACTCAGAAATTATACATTGAAATAACTGGTTTCCTTCGTAAGTAGTCACTTTGAGAAAATATGTACGCAGATCAGATATTGTTTCATTTTCTTCTGGACATTTGTTTTCTTTCTGGAAATAACATATTTTTAGAAATTTTAACTTGACTTGTCTCAATATTTAGGATGAATTTTCTGTCTTTGAGAAGGGGGAATATATTTTATTGAATTTTACAATAAAAAGGGGTGTTACTGTTTAATCAAAAGTGAAGCATGAATGTGATTTAAAAAAAAAAAAGAATGTTTTAAGTTGCTTCTCTGACAAATTTTAAAGACCTGAACTTAGAGCATAGAGGGAAAGGGGGAGATAGGAACACAGACAGAGAAGAGGAAAGGAATAAGAAAAAAGGAAACATGTGTTTGGCAAGTATTAAAAGTGATAAATAAGACCCAGCTGGTGGCACAGTGGATAAGGCGCTGGCCTGTGAACCCAAAGGTCACTGGTTCGATTCCCAGTCTGGGCACATAATCAGGTTGCAAGCAAGGTCTCCAACCAGATGCATAGCTGGAGGCAGATGAAAGGTAACCACATATTGATGTCTCTCTCCCTCTTTACCTCTCTCCCTTCCCTTCTTTCCAAAAATAGTAAATAAAATCTTAAAAAAAAAAGTGATAAGACACACTTACATATACATACATAGTCTTAAACTCCTTTACAGAAAGTTGTAGGCCAGATAGCAGAGACTAATGAAAAGCCTTAAAAACTAGATTGAAATTTTTCTCAAACACTTGATGGGAGGAGGAGTCTGGGAATATTTAGAAAAACAGAATAATTGGGAAAATGCTTAAGGAAAGCTATGGAATTTTCATGTAACATGTTTGTCTGCTTTAATTATTTTGGCCTCATGAAATGAGCTAATATAAAGAATCCTGCTTGGCAACTTGACCCCATTTCATAGGCTGGTTTCAGGTATTGCTGCCTTTTTCTGTCTTCCACACCCCACGCCCAAGGCCTTCTCCTCCATTTTGCCTTCTTCCTTTCCTTCCCCTTTTGGAATCAGAATATATGGGGCCAGTCTAAGCATAGTCCCACGTCCCAAAGTGGCAACAATTCTAAAGCATTAACAAATACATCAAAGTCCATGGTGGTCTCCCTAAAATTGGTTTCCACTTCTCCTCCCCAAAGTGGTGTTTGTGGTAGTAGTTTGCTTCTCAAGATCACTGTTTACCTGAATGTTACTCTCTCTCTTCATCCTCCATTCTATCTGTATCTACTTTCCCATCCTTCAAGAGCTGTTCTTCGATAAGTGTTTTTTAAAATTTATATATTTATTTATTATTGTATTACATTCATCCCCTTTTTCTCCCCTCTGTCCCTTTCTCCACCTCCCCCCTCCCCCACAAAGTCAATCTCACTTGTCCATGTCCATGGTTCTTCCATTCTAGTTCCTTGACTAAACTGCTCCCCTTCTTTGTCTCCTCCTCCCTACTCCCCCCACCTCTGCCCACTGACGGTCTATTTATTGTATTCATGTATCTGGTTCTGTTTTGTTTGTTTGTTTTTTTCATTATTGTCCTGTAATGGGTGAGATCACATGTTATTTGTCTTTCACTGACTGGCTTATTTCACTAAGCATAATACTCTCTAGTTCCATCCATGTTGTTGCAAAGGGTAGGAGTTCCTTTTTTCTTTCTGCTGTGTAGTATTCCATTGTGTAAATGTACCAAAGTTTTTTGATCCAATCATCCACTGATAGGCACTTAGGCTGCTTCCAGCACCTGGCTATTGTAAATAGTGCTGCTATGAACATAGGGGTACATAGGTTCTTAGATAGGTGTTTTTGATAGAATGATTCTAACCCATTTTTTTTTTTTTCCTGAAAGGTTTCAATTGTGTGTCTTCAACATTTACCCTTCCTTCCATACAAAGTAAGTTTTGGCTTTGGGCAGGTGTCAGGGAAAGAATATTATATCACAAGGATATATATTTTAAGAATTCTGGCACCTTGGACAATAATCATTTTTGTTGGTTTCTGAGCCCATGTGAAAGAGAGTTTTCTTTCTCTTAATAAAGCATAAAGGAAAAGGTAAGACACCTTCTGTGAGAATCACTTAATTAGCTCCTTAAATAAAAAGCAGAGATAATAGGTTACCGAAAAGTTACAAGCAGTTATTCACAACCATTAAAGAAGCTGTGTATAATGCTAGTCTTTTGGCTACAGAATAAGTAGATGAAAGTGCTTTGAATTTTGCTTTCTGTAGCACTCTGAAAGAAAAATGGAAAGACTGACCACTCATGACATTTAAGGGTAGTTTTAATGAACTGAGTCATAAAAATAAATAAATTAAAAAAAAAAAAAAAAGAAACATGGAAAGAAAAGGGGGTGTGGAGAAAGCAATAAAAGTCAAGCCATTTTATAGACAGTAGAATGCATCCCATCACATGTGCAATTGATTTCCAAAGCTTAGCTGTGCACATTTTCTTTTATGCAATTCAAGACAAAAACAGTGTCAAGAGTATACTTTCCAAATAGAGTTTATCATGTAAATGTGATGCATTTACTCCCAAATATTATCATTTAGGGTAGTATGCACAAAATCATCTACATTTAAAAAAAATTTTATTTATTTTTAGAGAGAGGGGAAGGGAGAGAGGCAGAGAGGAAGAGAGACATCAATGTATGGTGGCCTTTCACCTGCCTCCAGCCACGGAACTGGCTGGAGACCTGGCTTGCAACCTCATTAATGTGCCCTGGCTGGGAATTGAACCAGCAACCTTTGGGTTCGCAGGCCGGCACCTTATCCACTGTGTCATCTACATTTTAAAAGAATAATTCTCACTCTTGGTTTCTCTTCAAAACGAATATGTCTTTCACCTAAAAATAAATAAATAAATAAAAGAATTATTCAGATTCTATAATTTTGGGGGTTTTAGGTATTTTCTTTGCACATCTGAGGGGTTTTAAAATATAATTTTGATTGTATCATTATTGCTGTTGATTCTGCAATATCACTTCTCCATGGGGGTGCCGCTTCCTTGCTTTCAGAAAGCTTAGGTCTGGGCCCAGGGATATGCACATACCTGCTCATATGTTTCAACATTGTATTCATTCCTGGAAAAATTTCCCCCCAGTATTGTTCATATGTGGTACAATGTGTTATTTGAAGATATCACTTCTCAAACATCGATGCCCTTGTCTCCAAGCCCTAGAGCTCTGAAACTACTTAACAGGGGTCATGAGATAGAGGCATGTTTTCCAAGAAAAGCAACTGCCACTTTAATCAAGGAAGTCACTGCTCAGCACTAAATTATGAAGTGGCTTTTTTCCTTCTAACCTTACCAGCTATACATTAAACTAAAGTCAATAATTCTTTATTTGCATCAATCTTGGGTCAGAGTGAAAATTGCTTTTCTTGAAACTTCCATTGGACCACGTAGGAAAGAGGAGAAACCTTTGCTAGATTGGAAGGGAGGCACCTGGGAGGAGAATGAGTAAAGGGTTCCAGAGTTCAGACTTTAGAGTCCTGGCTTCTTTCAAAATCCCTGGCTTTTGGAGGAAGGGAGAGATGCACCACCCGCGTTGGTGGGAGGGAGGTAGAGCGGCAGTAACAGAAGAGGTATCCAAGTAATGGCACCTGAGAGCTTTCTTACTAGGGCGCCTATACTCCAGTGAGTATCAGAAAAAGCAGATGAGATTCATAAGAAGGGATGTAGGAGTGAAGAGGGTGGGGACACAGGCAGGGTGTACAAGGACCATAGAAGCCACATTGCATGGCAGCATTTCATGGGGGGATAGAAAACAATATCCAGGAACCAATTGGTAAGAAATGTCTCACCCAAGGCTAGTGTAGATGAAACCCTGTTCAGCACATGTCATGAAGCCTCTGTCTGGAGCCTGATGCCACGTTGTGGGAAAAGAGGGAAAGAGGAAAACCACTGAGGAGGGAGAACCAGAGGCACACCCTCTCAATAAAATGTGGGTTCTTACTGGGGGAATTCTGTGGTATCCACAGTATATTCAGAGGTATTTAGAAATTAATAGGCAACCAGGAAATGCTTGTTATATGAGTGAGAATGAAATATCTTTAATTGGCAAGGCAAGCATGTTCTGCTATTACTCTAAAATAAAGATAAAAACAATCAAAATAAAGTTAATCTCATTTTGACACACTACTTAATATAGTAGGTCCAAATTTCATTGATCTTTTACCAGAAAGAAAACATAGATTTAAAAAATTAATCATGACCTTTAAAGACATTTACCTCAATTTTCCACTTGATATAAGATAGAATCTGAAGTTTTCCTAAGAAATACATATACTTCATGGTTCTGTGATAACAAAGAAAGAATATAGACTGATTCCAGATGGACCTGGAATATTCATTCCACTTCTGCCATAAACTGTTATCATTGAGGGGTATTAATTAAACTTTCTGAGTCTTAATATTCTTAAGATGGCTTTCTGGATTCTTTTCATGCATTTAATATTTATTTCTTTGACTTTCTTGGCTCAAATACCTTCAGTGTTTTGCTGACACTTTGCATGCAATCTCTCAAAATTGTTTAGACTTCACTATGTCATTGCATTGGCGATTCTTCCTAACTTGGTATCAACTACAAATGTAGTAAAAGTCTTTCTGAGGATTATCAATGCCATTGAAAAGTATTAAAACAGGCCTGAAGATATTTAATTGATTTATCTCCAAGGTAATTCTACTGCAATCAATGGTCATATTTTTTTCTGGCATGGTGTCAAGCTCGCACCCTTATGAAATACAATGAGGCATATTTAGCATGATTTACTTTTAAATAATCTATGTAGACTAGTGACCATCCTGACCTTCTTTCCTAAATGCTCATATTATTGTATTTCTTATTGTCCATCATAGACTCTGGATGTTCATTCCTTTAATCACTACGTGTCTAAATTCTACATATCATACAATAAGTAGTCCAAATTATAATACTCTTCACAGGGCATTTCTTAACCCTGTAAAGCAGATGTCCTTATACCAGTATACAAGGATTTATTCTGGCTTGTTGGTATAATTACATTTGTCCCATAAATTATTTTGAAAAATGTTTTAGTCCGCAACTTTTAAATTTTGAATATTTAACAACAACAACAAAAGAAATAGAACATGAGGTTATTTTTAAAAATATTTTGGCCCTTTGTTGCCAGGGCTGAAGTCACTTGAAGTTTAGTATAACTGCCTCGCTTAAATGTATGGTTCACTCATTTGTTGCTGGACTGAGAAGGCACTTGAATTTGAGAATCTGACACTAATAATACTTAACACACATCTTTATTTTTCTTGTGAAACTGTACTACTTTATAAAATTATGCCCATCTGACACTTCCTCTCTTCATCCGGATGATTCCTGTGAACACAATCTGTACCTTACTACTCTTTGATCCTCCAAATTACTGTCTTGTACTTAGCAATTACTCCACATTCATTTAGAAAAAAACCTCAAATATTATTTAAAAAAATAAATAGCTCTATTTTCCATCCGAGATCAAGTTACCTTGGCAGCCAACAAAATCTATTGTCTATCTTATTTTAAACATGTGGACATTGGCTCACCTCTAGTTTTCTACCATTCCTTCCATTTCTTTGATTTCCTATAGATACATTTCAATAGGACTGTAAGTAACCTGACTTATAAATCTACTCTTATCTGCTTACCATATATCACATATATAACACTTATTGACATACAAGAACACATAACTGGGAGTCAGATTTTGCTATTTGCAGATAGCTGAGGGACAGTTCTTTCCCTATTCAATTCATGTAGCCTGTTTCATTCATTGTCTTTGACTAACCATCACATTCCCTTCACATTCCCAGTTTATTATAGTGAAGACTACCTACATTTCTTTATATTGCTTTAGCCACAAGGAAAAATGAAATTAAGCCATAAAGAATAGTTTGCTCTATAAAACTTTGGACAGTTAACAAAATGCTATGAATTTTAATGTAGCACTAAGAAAACTTGTGTTTCATTTCCAAATTCCTGTCTTCCCAATTTTCTTTCCTTTTTGTACTTTTTGAATTCATTTTTAAGGATGAATTTTATTAGCAGTTTTTATAGTAAGCCTCCTCATATCTCTTATTTTTAAATTTAAGCGTTACAATTTAGCATTAATTTGAATAGGATCCAAGGAAAGGTTATTTAGGATAGGTTTAGGGACACCTTGAAAACCTGCCATTATCCTGGCATGTCAAAAAGGAAAAAAGTCAGTCACTTTGTTTTCTTCTTTGACAAGGTCTCTGGACTGGTAGGTCTGAGGTGTACAGCAGACATAACGGATTGAAATATCAGCAAGGCAGCAGATCAAGTTGCTTGTGTGGTAATTGTGAAAGGATCCGGATGAGGGGCAAATGACCGTAACTGGTTGAACAGATGAACAAAAAGCTGCTGATAGACGAATTAACATGACCAGAAGGAAAGAATACTGCCTGGTCAGTACATTTTTAACTGACTTAAATGAAGATATAGAAAGCCTGCTTTAAATAGCAAGTCACATCTCTGTTGGTCTCTCCTTTTGTGGCTCATTCTCTTCACTTCCCCAGAGAGGGTTTCCTCTTGTTCATTCTTGCCAGTCATCATGACCAATATGCAGCCATCTTTTTGACTCCTGGAATAAAATCCCACTTTTAATGATTGTGTTAAAATTGTCAATAAAAGTGTTTAAGTTAAACATGCTCCTGTCTATTCCTATGATAATTTTTTTCTCTCTTAACAGAACTTTTATAAGTCTCTAAGAGGTTGATACTGAATTGTTATGTTTGTTCACTGATGGATTTTTGTTGGGTAGCTGTATCTACAATGTGAGATTATAATGATCTTGAAAGAAAGATAGGGTTTTACCTTATATTTCTTTTAAATTGTCCTACTCAGTTCCCTGGGCCAAAGGCCATAGTCATAAAATATTTTTCAATGAAAACATGCAAAGTTTTTATATTTATTGACTTTTTTATCCATTGATCTTTTAGTTATCTTATCTAACATGCCTCCACATTTTCTTTGCTGCTCTTTGCATGTCGGCATGCCTTGATGATTTCAAAAGTTGGGCTTTGCTTCTTCTATGTTCTCATGGTGATTTGCACGTACCTTGCATATAGTGCTAATAACATTGGTTACCCCTGACCTTGCGGAGCTCCCATTTTAACATTAGGTATATACAATATCAGTCACAGGTAATGCAATAACATTCTAGAAAATTCATCTTTTCGATGTTCTATGAGTGCAAAAGTAAAGATTCTGCTAATTTTGCTAGAGTGGTGTCATCAGAGGTCTCATTAGAAAAAGCAAGATAAACTCGCACAGCTGTGAGCTTTGAAGGATAAATGAAAGTTCTGTGGCAAAATGGGCCCGGTGGGAATGGGGGTTGGAAAGGGGGTGGATGCTGAAGAGGAGGAGGGGGACTCACAGGTAGAGATAAAAATCAAGCAAAAAATCCATAAGATTAGACATGAACGTGTGAAGATTACTGACTCTATGACCACCACGTAGCTCGGTGGGCTAGACCATAGGGTACCTGGTAGGATGGTTGAAAAGGAGACCAAAAAAAGGCCAAGAAGAAATAGGTGCTAAATGGTGTGCTGCGTACAGGGTGTACAGTGGCCTGAGGTGAAAAGAATCAGACAGCAATAAAAACTCTGACTGGCATGCTGACTTTCCCTACCACCCTAAATTGAAACATTTACTCACTTCCTGGCAAATGTGTTGGGAAAGCAGCTAGGGTGAATTTGTACTTTGGTAACAATGGAAAAAAGGAAATAGTTTCAGTCCAACTAAACGTCTGGCCTTGCCTGTTCCCTTTGAAGCTTAATTATATCTGTCAGAGGAAGCCTCTTAAATATTTGCTGACACGCTCTACAATTTGAAGGAAAAGTTGGCCAAAGTCCTTTAAAATCACAAGGGAGCTCTGTTGTCCAGGTCAGGTGATTTAGTTCTAACAGGTCATTATTTGGGGAAAGCTGCTGCAAGAATTTTTATTTCTCAGTTCGGCAACATTATTTCTGTTATATAAATCCTCTCCCAAGCCTATTCACTCTGTTCCGGTCAAGCTACCCCAGGGCAAACATACCTGGGAGTGCCTCTCCATTGCCTTGCGAAGTTTAGCCAATAAAATTAAAGAGCTTAAGCCTGGGATTCAAGGTTCTTCTGTGATCCCGCAGACCTCTGTCTTAATATCATCTCCCAGTTTCCTTTCTCAATGTCTGAGGCTCAACCCACTAGAATCTTGAGTAATCTGCAGTTTTCTCTTTCTGTACTTTTGCCCATTCATGTGTTCTTTGTCTTAAAACACACATTGCTACCTCTGCCCATCAGAATCTGACTCAATATCCCAGCTGAGTGACATAAAGCCTATTCTAAAATATTTCCCATAGTCACCCAAAAAGGAATTTCTCTCTCTCTCTCTCTCTTGACTTATAATAAAACAGAACATTTTATACATTTATGGTGTATAACATGTGGTATTTTATGAATATACATCTACTCTGTAAGTTTTTCATTATTACTTAAAATACAATATAATCTTTGTGGGTAGAAATTTATTTGATATAGACCATCATCCTTCATAACCACTAGCAAAAACAGTAAAAGCTAAATAACTATGTTGGGTGGGAAAAGCAATGCTTTTATGCTTCAGTTGACAAAAGGTCAACTTATTTTATTTAGTTATGTTGCATATAGAGCACTGCACATATGACTTGGCCTTGCTGTCTGAGTATATGAAAAATTGAAGCCTGTAGCTATCAGATAGTATAACCCAATAACTCACTTCTCTTGATACCCATATGCAGGTAAATTTGGCATTAAATATATATGTACTTACATATTGTTTTATGTAGGATAATCCCAGCTGATGTAGCAAATTACCCCTGGGTATAATAACATACATAGAAATAGGCCTGTATCTCACTTTTATGAAGTCCTGAGGACTGCACCAGACTTAAAGTCAGATTTTCTCAAGCTGCTTTGAAGAGACCAAATCTCCTTTCACTTCTGGCCTCAATTTGGCTCAAATTTGCCATTTGCATCAGGTGGTGGGAAGAGGAAACTTACCATGAAAGGTTCACACTTGAATCTTTATCAATTTGGCTTCAGAGTGAAATGCGGCCCAGTCACCACAGCTGAGAACTAGTCACGTAATCACACTTAGCTCCCTTGTTGGGCTTCCACCCTCCAGTAATGAGTCTGAATTATACTAGTGGGGTGTGAATTTGGTAGACAATTACCTCTCTGACCACCAGACAATCATGCACTCCCCTTTGCCCAAACTTAGGACATACTTACTCAACTCCACCTAAGAGACCACCTAAAGTGTTAGCTGGTCATTGCACCAGCTAAAAGTTCAGGATTTCTGCAAGTAGCACGTTATGGAGACCTCTACATTATAAGGTGTGTTAGGAGCCCCTTCTCTCCCCTGTTCAGTGTGGAATGGAGTAACTTGGACAGGTTCACCACAACTCAAGCTCCTATTCAGAAATAGAGTGATGAGACACATGTGACCCTCCCTGGCAAAAAGCACTGGTTCACATCTGCTTACCGGGGGCTAGCAAATATGCCTCCCTGGTGGCAAGGCACGTTCTTCTATAGGACTCTGAATCTGTTCATCTGAAACAGTGTCCCCTTCCATACTTCTGTCGTTTCTAGCTCTGCTCTTCTTTCATCCACAGCCAGTTTGAGCTGGAAACTTGCTTCCCTTTGGGGCTGCTTACTTTCAAAACCTGTTTCTTTATGGTCAAGTTCAGGGGTTTCAGGCTTACTTAAAGTGAGAGGCTCTTTTACCAGCTTTTCATTTTTCTGGCAATATAAGTTCTCAAAATTTAGAAGGTTCTTGAGTTGTTTCCTTTTACTTTTTTCCCCATATATAGGTAACTGCATTTAAAATCTTTTCTAACCTCAATTCTAAGGCCCATCTTATGTCTTTTTCTTTTCTTTTCTTTTTTAGGTAGTTAAAAAGATTATTTGTCAAGTACAGTTGGTATTCAATATTGTTTTGTATTAGTTTCAGGGACAAAATAGTCATTAGATAATCATATATGTCATAAAGTGGTCCCCCTAATATTTTTAGAACCCATCTGGCACTGTACAAAATTATTACAATATTATTGACTATATTCTCTATGCTGTTCTTCACATCCTTATCACTATTTTGTAACTACCAATGTGTACTTTTCAACCCCTTCACCCTTTTCACCTAGCCCTCAGGCCCCATTACCTGACTTCCACCAGTCTGTTCTCTGTATCTATGATTCTATTTCAGTTTTATTTGTTCATTTTGCTCTTTAGATTTCACATATAAGTAAAATCATAAGGTATTTATCTTTCTCTGACTGACTTATTTCACTTAACATAATACCCTCTAGGATCTCCTGCTTCCATTGCCATGTTGAATGGCGGATACTTTGTGGCCACCTGAGAAAAGCTTAGATGGAAACGGAACATCCTCAACACGATTCTTAAGAACAAATCGGAATGACTTTTTAAAATAGAAGAAATGCATACGGCTTTTGTTACTAAAGGCCTTTTTCAGTTTTACTTCCTACCATGTGGGGGACTAGACACAAACAACTTTTTAATATCCTTTGAAACTCCACATTTCTATATTCCCTTTCATTTTGATTCATAATCCTGCACATGCTGAAGCTCCATGCCCAGGACCAGAGACAAACTATGTATATATCCCTTGAAACCTGCTCCCTGCCCCCATAGAATCGATAAATACAATAAAATGCTTGTTATACCACTGACTTAAAGTTGATTTAGGATGCAGCATTAATAAGTGGAGCTGAATTTGGTATCTGGCAATAACAAAAGTTGTTTTTGGCAATAACAAAACTCTAAACACATATAACATTGGCTCCGGGACTAGGTGGTTGGCAGAAATTAGAAGGGCGTGGAGGACATGATGAACAGAAGCCTGATGGGCCCGGGATGCCTTGGGGAAGGGCTTGAATAAACATGAGAAAAATGCTACAGGAACCTGGAGGAGAGGAGATATATCTTATGTAGCGATGGAAGTTGAACAAAATTGAGGTCTGGACTAGTAGAATATAGGAAAACTATCTAATGAACAGATAGATCTTGCTAAGAAGATTTCCAGGTTCCATGTTGAAAATATCAACTGATTTCATTGTCAGGTCCAGATAAAGAGAGCTGATCTAAACATGGAATTAGTCAGTTTTCATGTAGAATCTGGAGGGAAGAAAAAGGACCTAAGACTTTTTGGATTTGAAATCATAATTGTTTCTCATACCCATTCTATCTCAGGAGAGAAACTCAGGGCAAAAAAAAAAAAAAAAAAAAAAAAGCCTGGGCTGCTAATAAAACACCTCAAGGTCAGGTTGTTCCAAGTATGGAACTGTTAGACCCTTTTAAACCTCAGGTAGTTTTCAGATGGTCCCCCATAGACCTTCTCAATGACCTTCCAAAGATCTTAAGGCTAGGTCTCATATACTTTGAGAAACAATAGAGCCTGTAAGTGGAATTGTGTGACAATAACTATACAGGGACCAAGGGTAGAGTAGGGCATCTCTTGAATAGATTTAGTGTGCCTTTTGTCCAATCAAGTGTAATGCAAAATGATGCATAAAGAACCAAAGGCATTTTTTAATAAATTAGGCAAGTCTAGACTGAAAAGAACAGATAGTAAAAAAAGAAGAGGCCAAGTTTTGTGCAATTTAATAAAACAAAATAAAACAAAACACCTCTGGGCTGGAAGAAAGCTACTTAGTTGTGAAAACAGGCCATTTTCTCATGATGATGGGGAAGGGAGGGAATGACCAAGAGGGCAGCAACAACAGAAAATTACTCCCAGATAGCAGTGCAGGGCCTTGATTTAAAAAACCAAGCCAAAACCAAACCAAACCAAACCAAACCAAAATAAAACAAAACAAACAAACAAACAAACAAAAAACCTGGCAACTTGTGCCTGATTCCTAGAGATTTAGGATAAAGAAAGTGGCCTGATAGAAATCATGCTTAAAGGGGAAGAGGACAGAGGGAAGCAAAAAGGCATGGATGTAATACAACAATAAAATTAAATTAAAAAAAATCATGCTTAGAATTATCCTGGCTGAACTATAGGGCTGACATAGTTAACCCTTTGTGGTTATGTGGTGAGAACATTTGAAACTTATTCTCTGAGCAATTTCCAGTATTCCTACTCTTGAAATGAAATAATATTTTGAGAATAGCCACTTCTCTTTAATTTTATTGGTGAGCTTGTATAGAATCAATACTCCCCCCCCCCCCCCCAAACATTTGGCTGAATTAGCCAGTGATGCTCCCAGGTGAGTGTATAGAAATATCTTTGTCAGAGTTTTTAAACTACCAATTCAATTCCTTCAGTAGACTAGAACTATTCAGATGATCTATTTCTTTTGTGTCTTTTAAGAAATCTGTCCTTTTCCTTTAAGTTGTCTAAACATTTGGCACAAAATTTTTCATAATATTTTCTTGCTATCTTTGTAATGTCTATAGAATTTCTCTCTCTCTCTTTTAAATACTTCCCTAGAGGGGGACAAAGAGGAGCAAAAAGGGGATGGATGTAATACAACAACAATAAAATTAAAAATAAATAAATAAATACTTCTCTGAGTATTTATCACATTCTTTGGATAAATATTCAGAAAAGGACTTGCTAGATCAAGAAACCTTCATACTATGTTCAATGGTTTCCCATTATTACTTTGAGTCATGCAGGTATTTAAGCAAAAAGGGAAGTTAGCAAGACTTCTTGGATCATGTTAATGTATGGATGTTGTATTTGATAGTCTCAGTAGTTTTTGAGACAGGATAGTAAGAAACTAGGAAAATTCCTGGGCAGGTGGAATGGGAAAACTGAGATAAGGAAATTTAACAAAGCATACAGTTTCAGCAATTAACAGACAGGTGGTGAATCTCCAAGCTCTCATCTCCCCTAACCAGAGAACACGTAGCTTTCCTGGACATGAAACTCAGGGAAGAGGGGAATGCTGATGGAATGCTGATGCACAAGGAGCGGGAGATAAAGAGAGCAAGCCTGGAAGGGCTCCCTTTCCCCCTTCCCCACCCCTCCCCTTACTCTTAAGAGGAACAGCATCTCCGCCACTCCCCTGAGGAATTTCCCCTCCCAAACTCCCACCTTTCCCCTAATTACTTGCTTCCAGAATCTCCAGGGAAGGTGGGAAATGTTTTATGGGCCACTTTCTGAGATTGTTGGCCTCTGATACTAATAAAAGGTTGATTATAACCCCACCCCTGTCTCAGCTTTTTGGGGGAGCAGTGATAGGCAGCAGGAGCCATGGACTGAATTGGCCTCTGACTTCAGTTTCTAAGATCTGGTGAGTCTAAAACAAAATCTCTCTTGAGCTCTGCTGAAGCTGCAGCTCTTACCTCTAAGTGACGAAGAATCATAAACTATTAAGTTTGCAAAGGTCTGATTTCAAGGCCCCAATAATAATCGGGATGTCAAATAGATCACAAAATGCAGAAAACTTTGAATATATAAGTATCCTGTACCTTTTAAGTCAAAGCCAAACACTTCCTCTTCTAATTTTACAAACCACTCCTTGATAATACTTCTAATTATGCTATTTTCTGAATCCTTATAGGTAAGGGCCAGCTCTACCTATAACTAGAGTGGGGGAAAGCCAAAATGTTCAAATGACAAAGTCAAAATGGTAGACATTACACAGTTGAAATATCGGAGGACCAGAGAGACTATGATAACCTGAGGCTGGGCTCCCTTCCTGCTTCTTCTGTTAGCCTGTTGCCTTCAGGACAAGAGGAGATGAAATACAGAAGCAATCTATAAAGATTCTTCTACGTATTAGTTTATTAAAAGATTAGGGTGGGGCAGGAGAGAGCAATGGGAGAAAAGGGGACCACTGTAATATGGCAATAAATTAATTTTTAAATAATTTGTTTATTTTAGAATTTGTTTAGAGTCAAACTTTGTGTTGGCCTTTATGACTTCAATGGTGTGGTAGGTCTGAGGTAGCTAATTCTTTCATTCATTGTTGAACAAATACCTCCATCACATAAGCCTAGGGTTAGGGAAGTAATAATAAACAGTGATAGGCCATGTCTCTGCTCCCCTAAGCTCCTGGTCTATATATATACTAGGAATTAACAGAATTATCCTTGTGATATGTGCTCAATCCTCTCAAAGACACGTGGTTAGCTCTATGAAAAGTGTACTAAGCAAGTTAGATTGCACTTGGAAGTCGGAAAAGACCTAGTGAAGAAGAGGAAGCCTGCCCTGGGAGAAGTGGGCTCCACCCTGGCCCCTCCTTTTCTCCCACAGCTACAAGCAAGAGTGTAACCTGCTCTTTCATTTCCCAGGCAGCTGCCACCCTATACTTTTGTTCTTCTGGGAACTGGGCTGTGAATCACGCATTTCTGCTTCCCCTGGATGTTACCCAAGGAAGGACTTTGACCTCAACTTGGCTGCAAGCCCAGGGGAATCCTTCTCTCACACAGCAAACCCCCTCTTGAGAACTGTGGGATGGGAAGGAGGAAGAATCAGAACTGCCCTCTCTGGGTCACCCATCCAACTCTGCTCTGTTGTCCTAAGTTTTGTTTCAGGTGACAAGCTGTCTGCTTATAGAAGACAGGCATGATTTCTAAGGGCTGAAAAAGGTTTGAGATACCATGCAAAGCTTGCACCTGGCTGGAATCTCTCTGCAACCGCCATAAGAGCAGTCATTAAAACTTAGCTTGAATGTTGTTAGGGCAGTGACCTGACTCCTTGGCAAGGAAGATTATTCTCTTGTTAGACTGCACAATTAGATGAAACCTCCATAATTTTAGGTGAGGCCTTCTCCCAGATGCTTCTCAGGTACCCAATTCTCCACCTTGGAGCCCCACGAATCACACGGTCTCTCTATCCCTTGAAAGGATTCCCCACCCCCCCTCACTTCCTCCCTCCCTCCTTCTTTCTCCCTCTCTCTTTTTCTTGCGTACCATTTTGAGAAGCATGAATACATCTTGCTTTGTTCTGCTTGGGATGTGATTCAACAGTGTGCCCAGCATCTCCCTGCTGTACACCCTCCCAGCCCATTAGTCACTTAGGAGCCATCTCCATGATCAGATGGACTATCCCCTTATTGCACTACTTGTGCACAAGTAACCCTTATTTTTTGTAATAATGGCCCTGATGCTCAAGAGTAGTGATGCCATAAAAGCATCAAATGCTTCCTTTAGGTGAAAAAGTGTGTATGTATAGGAAAACATATAGTACATATATAGGATCCAATATGATCTATGGTTTCAGATATCCACTGGGGGTGGGCAGAGGGTTCTTGAAATGCATCTCCCCCAGATAAGTGGAGACTACTGTATATCATAAGATATACTGCCTTGCCACTCATGAGGTATTTAGAAAGGTGAGGGAGCAGAGAGAGCCTAATTCTTCAAGCAAAGGTGATATTCTTTCCAGCAGAGCTCTACCTATTTAATCCTAAAGCTTCACACCACAGCAAATGGGACAGGAGAACAAAATAAGCACTTAATTTATAGTTCAAATGGGAAGACAAAGTTCCATATGATAGTATACGGATATTTAAGAATCGTTCATTCATTCCATTTTAGATCAAAGAGAAGTATGGATAGAACTGTACACTTCAAAGCTGAAATTAAAGTGGGTAAAGGGGAAGGAAGGCCAGCCTATAATCATAACATGGTGGAAGAAAAATTTAAGGGAACAATATGTCATACAAAAGAAACATGATGAACACAGTCTGAAAATGAATATAATTTAAGGAACCAAGTTATATTTCTTTAATACTTAAAACAATATTTTATTTATTATTTTTAGAGGGAGGGGAAAGGAGAGAGGCAGAGAGGGAGAGAGACATCAGTGTATGGTTGTCTTTCACCTGCCTCCAGCTACAGAGCTGGCTGGAGACCTGCCTTGCAACCAGGGTTATGTACCCTGGTGCCTTATCCACTTTGCCACCAGCCAGGGCTTTCTTTAATACTTTAACCTAGTATAAGAACAAGATTAATTATAACATAGGAAAAAACCAGATAACTTCAAAACAACTGAAATGCAAAGGAAAATGATAATGCATACATTTAGTAGCTATGTTGATACCCTCGTTCTACATTTTGCACATTATTCTATTGTATTGTTTGTGTATTTCTTAGTTGTCTGTAGTTAGTTCTTCATACATTTATGATAATGAGCCACATGTTGTATATCTGTATTAGAAACATTTTCTTCTAGCTGGTGGCTGACCTTTTATTCTACTAATAATGTGTTTTGATCAACTGAAGTTCTTTATTTTCATATTGCATAGTTTACCATATTTTTATTGATGCTTAGTGATATTTTTCCATTTGAAGCAATATTTGCATACTCTAAGTTTATAAAGATGCAATTCCTTTCAAAAGGATTTTTGAATTGGCTTTTTGAGTATCAGTTCAAATTGAATTTAAGTTAGGATTTAATTACTCTTCTGTGTAAATGCCATAGACTCAGCAAAATTGAATAAAGAGAACATCCTTTCATCATTTATTACAGTGTCTTTTGTCATAAATCAAATGACCATGATGTGTGGGTCTGTTTCTAAACTGTAAATGCCATTCCACTGGCCTATTTGCCTTCTTTGCACCCATATATTTTCTTTATTATTATTATTGTTTGAACATGAGTCTTGTTACCTTGTAGCCCTCTAGCTTTGTTCTTCCTCAAGATTATCTTGTCTGTTCTTTATTCCTATTAGAGTTTCACACATATTTGAAAGTTATATTGTTAACCTGTCTCTAAAAGCTATTAGTTATTTGAATAAGATTATATTGAATCTCTAAAACAACTTAGAATGAATGTACCTCTTTGCAATGTTGAATTTTTTAAAAAAGATTTTATTATTTTTAGAGAGAGGGAAAAGGAGGGAGGCAGAGAGGGAGAGAAACATCAATGTATGGTTGCCTTTCACCTGCCTTCAGCTACAGACCTGGCTTGCAACCTGGTTATGTGCCCTGGCTGGGAATTGAACCAGTGACTTTTGGGTTTGCACCTTATTCACTGAGCCACCAGTCAGGGCGCAATATTGAACTTTAAAAAATTGATGCATGGGTACATATTTCTATGTTTTAGGACTTTAAAAAAGTCTTGATTAATGTTTTATAACATTCAAGGTAGAAATGATACATACCTTTTGTTAGACTTGCTTTTTCTTATACATTTAGTATTTTGGTATTCTGAGAAATAATTTTTAAATAAGTTTGATTTTAATTTATTTATTGAACACATTCAGAATAGAATTTCTTAATTTGCATATGATCTTGTATTCTGTAAACTCTCATTTTAAAAGTAGCATGTACAGTATGATTCTGTTTTTATGATATCATCTCTATCACTGAATTATATCATTCTCAATCTATGTAGTTAGTCATTAAGGGAGATGGAGAGGAAGAGAAAGGGCTCAGGAAGGATTTTCATCTAAATTTTTTTTTTTTCCTTTTTTTCCCCAAGATTTTATTTATTATTTTTAGAGAGGGGGGAAGGGAGAGATGCAGAGAGGGAGAAAGACATCAATGTATGGTTGCCTTTCACCTGCCTCCAGCCATGGACCTGGCTGAAGACCTGGCTTGCAACCTGGTTATGTGCCCTGGCTGGGGAATCGAACCAGCGACTATTGGGTTTGCAGGCTGGTGCCTTATCCACTGTGCTACCAGCCAGGGCTATCATCTAAATTTTTTAAAAAATATTTATTTATTATTTTTAGAGAGAGAGAGGAAGGGGGAGAGACAGAGAGGGAGAGACATATCAATGTATGGTTGCCTTTCACCTGCCCCCAGCTACGGACCTGCCTGGAGACCTGGATTGCAATCTGGTTATGTGCCCTGGCTGGGAATCAAGCCAGCGACCTTTGGGTTCACAGGCTAGTAGTGCCCTTTCCACTGTGCTACCAGCCAGGGCCTGGAATTTCATCTAAATTTAATGATAATAAGTCTTGGTTATAATGCCTTGCATAATTTTTTAAATCAAAATGTATTTTTCTGTAGTTTAAAATTCTTCTTAAAGAGTATATATTACTTTTTCAAAAATAATATTAAAATACAAATTAAATTTAAAACAATTCACCATGGTATAGGTTTGTCTGATTGCATGGTATTTCGATGAACCAGTTTGGCTGCCTACAAATAATTTTTATTTGGAAAATATATGATAAACAATGCACTCAGCCTGTTTCTGTGAATTGATTAACTCGTTGGGTAAAAGGAATCTAAAAACAAAACAAAACAAAACAAAAAAGGAACTCCATGGAATTGTAACAGTAATGCTCAGCGCATTAGAAAAGTAGTTCCATCCATCATGAATGGAGCAAGAGCTCAAGTGTGGAGGATATTAGGAGACTACCTTCCTGAGAGGAAGGAAAATAACATCAGAAAGTGCTGCAATCTCTCTCTCTAAATCTTCCCCTTTTGGGGGTCAGACATGGGGATTCACAGCAGGCAATGGAAAAGGGCCCTCTGGCTTCTACTTAAGGTTTTGCCTCATTTGTTACTCACCTGGATATCCCTATTTAAACGTTTTCTAAAAATTATTTTTATTTAAAGATTTTATTTATTATTTTTAGAGGGAGGATAAGGGAGAGGGGAAGAGAGTGGGAGAGACTTCAATGTATGGTTGTCTTTCACCTGCCTCTAGCTACCGACCTGGCTGGAGACTGAAGCAGCAACCTCTGGGTTGGCAGACGGTGCCTTATCCACTGTGCCATCAGCCACGGCCCTGTTTAAGGTTTTTTTTTTTTTTTTTTTTTTTGGAGCTCTACTTCTTTAAAATCATGTGCATGCTATTATCATTGTTATTTCAAGTGATGAGAAATCCACAGCTCATAGAGCATTAGCAACTTTACGTTGCTAATTACATAATTAGCAAGATCACGATGCTGGTATTCAAAAACTAGGCCCCAGTTTTTGTCGGTTACTGGTTTAAACGGCGGTGCTTTACTGCCACCTATGGGCGAATAGGGTTTGTTACAAGTCCTATAGGAGTTAATCAGAGGCGAGGTTGAGCTGTGGGGAGTACCTGTAGGAGATGAAATCAAGTGCCTTGTAAATTGTACTAAGATGTTTACATCATTAAATTAAAAAAAAAAAGTGTTTACATCATAACTCACAAAGCATAGTGATTTTTTAAACAGATCATATTTTAATGATACTACAATGGAAGTATGAGTATGGTTGGAAGAATAAAATGGAGGGTGAGGTATCAGTTAAGAAGAATACTAATCTATGGAAACATGGTGAAGAGATGGATTAAATACATGTTAATGGGATTAATTTATACTTAGGATAAATTAAGAACTTTATATAAAATTACTGAAATTAATTTTGAACAGGAAAGGACTCAGAGAAAATGTGACCTTGACTTTTCATTAAATCAAAATGTGGAGGAGCACATTTTGAAGGAAAACATAGGATTTGTGTTTCATAGATTGATTTTAAAGATTCTGTAAGCCAATGAAATTAAGGTGTCTGGTATCTGATACTATAAGGTGGGTGCAGTCTCCATATTAGAAAACACACACACACCAAAGAAGAACATGTCCCTACACTTCAGAAGTTCAAATTTGTCCAAAGAATTTAGAAAAATGGCCACTGCCCAAAGGGGCATTCATGGATGCCACTGATACAGGCCTCCTTCTGTGGAGAAGAGTGCAGCCCATGAAAGTGTTGGGCCCTGGTGATTTAAGCCAGATGTGTGTAAATGCCTCTGTCTCAGGGCTGAGCCTAAAAGTGAGGCTGTTTAATGAGGAGGTTGCAGAACATGGGTAAAAGCTATGGCCAGGAAGTGCACAGCGCTCCGGAAGTCCTATCAGTTGTTTTTTTTAATGCCGGCGGAGTACAGAAGAAAATGCAGTCATGTTTCTTGGAAGATATGTGGAGCCTTTGCAGAGATGACCCTGCTGTTCATGGGATCGGAGAGCTGATTAATCCCAATGTTTGACTTGGACCCTGGACTCAGATGTTTAATTTGTTCTGCTTCTGAGACCTGAGACATAGATATAAAACCCAAGTAAAATCAGACTTTCAGAAAAGTTAATTTTTTTTTTTGTTAGGGAGACTATGGAAGGCAGGGAGGGAAGAGGTCTGAAGAAGGAAGTTTTAGCTATCTGTTGCAAGCTCAGTAGAGAGTCCTCCGTTCCTATGGACACAAGCAAGGAGGA